>VMBQ01001835.1:140555-153032 GCA_007657795.1 Dreissena rostriformis | reverse complement strand
GTGCATTGATGGAATCAGCTATGGTCAGATTACAGAATGATATAATTGCAAAATTTAGTTCAATGTTTTGGAAGACTTTTTTTAGTTGACTTGCACAATGTACCTCGTCAACATCACAGTCATGTGGTTGATATTGATACGCGCCAGAAAACACATTTCAACAAACACGAGTATGAATAAATCAAATGTATATTGGGGTACATAAGATGAACAATTGGTAAATTACGTTATACGATTTTACAAATCTGATCTGATACTCAAAGATTCCTTAACACATAAACAAAGTGTTATTAGTTCAGACCCTGTTCTTTAGTTGCAGCAATTGTACATACTTAATAACAGATGGATTATGGATTATCATAGTGGTAAGTTATTATATGCTGTGTGCATGGAATCGATCTATTTATTGTTTGTTTTCATTCTTATTTGTTTGAGTACAGTACAACAACTTTTGGGATGTTTAAAACTAAAATCTAAAAATGATCGTATACATATCAAAATACATTAATAATGTATTTAATATAGATATAGAGCGTGATTATAAATATCACGCTCTATATCTCCCCTTTGATCGTGTCTTTCTTTTGCCTACCAGAGTTGCCCAGATAAAAACACGCAGGTGTGCGTGACGTCACGCGTGAATTCGTCTATACAAAGTTAAGCTTTCCAATGACCCGTATTATTGATTGCGCAATAGTAAAATGCGGCCGCCATTTTCGGTCGATCTGCTAGTTTGTTTGGTCTTAAATTTGTTTTTCTTGATTTGCTCCTTTTTCAGTGCGGTTGGGAATAAAATATATATATAAAAAAGAAAAATTTCAGATTTTTTTTTTTCCAATTTTCCAAAAATTAGGGAAGGCAGTTTTGTAAACCAAGAAATATAAAAGTCGTGGCCTAGAGCTGCATAAGTCAATTAACTTAAGTTGCATTTTATTTAAAAAAAATCTAATTATCCTTCAATTGAGAAATTTGTTATTTTTCAGAGATTGGGAAAGTTCTGTTTTCCGGTACTTTACAAAGAAGGAAAACAATCGCTGGTTTGTTTTTATTTTTACCGTCAATATTGGACACTTGTTAGTATTGTAAATAAAAAAATGTAATAATACTGGATTACCAGGCAGGTAATTGATAGAGATGGAAAATGTTATATCCAGCTATCAACATTATTAAAATACTGAAATAAAAGTGGGACTTCCAACTTTATGTCTGGGAAGTTCACAATTCAAGGCTTNGGGGCCAGTGAAACCACAAATCATGAACATTGGCAGAACGAAGATGTGACTCTTATTTCTCAAAAGCGTCCACTGACCGGGAATTCGAAACGTGATAAGCCAGTAGCAAAAGTCACTAAACGTGCTAAAGATATATTGAAGGCACTTCTTACCTACGTTTACAAAAAGTTCAAGAGCACTATTATCGTATTATTTATTTATTTACACCATAATGCACGTAAACAGTATACCGTAGTCCGGTAAAGAAGAAGAAAATCCTACGTTCGAAGTCAAATAGTCGCCATTTTGTTTCAAACGTCTGAGATTAAGAGGGTTACGCGTCAGTAAAACAAATCGCTCTTCAGTGGCGAACAGTTCGGCGTCTAAAATACATTTCATGCTCTTGAGGCAAGTAAATAATGTTCGAATAAACATGTTTTAAAGAGTATTACCAAAAGACTTAAAACAAATAAAACTCAATACTCTAATCACTAAAAAAGTTCTAGATCCTGAACATAACACTATTGTGTAGCTTTAATAATATATGATAGGACGAATTGATTTCGCCTTTGCAAATACTTGTTTTACAAATATACTTTTATAACGTATACATCACTACAGAGGCATACGAGTGAGGGGGCATTGTCTTTCAAATACAAAACGACCGTTCATCCATAATCTAACTTCCCCTCAAAGAAGATGTGGTATTAAACTGGCCTATAAATCTTGTTTTAATGGATTCGATTAATAAAGAGCCTTCCAAGCATAAGCTTGAAACATTAAACAGTCAAATAAATTCAAGTCATGCTCAGAAATATGTCTGATTTAAAACTGTTTTCCATAAATCTCGAAAACTACACGCAGCCAAAGTTTTGGAGGAATGCTCGCACATTAGATTTTTTATTCTATCTTTGGAAATATTCATTCGGATCTACCGGTATACTGGTGGGAAACATTTCCAACAGTTTATTAGATGTCGATTACATGCGTTAGACATCTACGCACAAATAACCTTATCGCTAATACTCATAAAGGCTTAGTTAGAAACGGTCATTATGACATATTGTTGTAGATGAGTTTCATTTTGTTTGTAAATGTCCTTTATACGTTGATATTAGAAAACAAACTATTTAAAGAAATCTTTTAGCATTAGGCCTTCAGTTTATAAATTCCACCAATTGCCTAATAATACAACGAATAAATTTGAACTTATTAAGTAAGCCAAATTTGTAAAAGACGCTCTGATTTTAATAAATAATATTGCTAATGTGGTTACTTAACTTCAAATAGTAATCCTCCATATATAACAAGTATTTTACACAGCCTTTTCGTAACCGTATACGATGCTGCTTATGTTTATTTTATTACTATGTTTATCTATGTGACATAATTGTATGTGAATTATCTAGTGTTAAGACGATGTACACTGTGCAAGTCTGAATACATATTTGTCTTGTCTTGTCTTGTCTTGATATAAACTGTAATCGAAGACCCTTCACGAATGCCTGAATATGCCAAAGATCTATAAGTTGATTAAATGTCTGGGATCATAACGAACGTATCAAAAGGAAGTAAATCCAGTGCGCAAAACATCAGAAATAAATATGCAATATGCTAATAGTATTTTTTTTCAGTTAAAAAAAACACCATTGTTTAATAAATATGTATACATTGGTTAAACAATGGTGTTGGCATACAGTTTTCTGATGCAAGAGCAAAACGAAATTGTCGTGAGCCGAAATTACGATTAGAATATTTATATTTCTATAACGACATTTATGAACACATAATGTTCCACGTGTGTAGATATATCGAATGAAATTCCTTGTATACATACATATTAAAATGTGACATTTACTATAACTACCGGTGGAACAGTTACCTAACACACTATGTGCCTTATCATTTGCGATAGCTGGTCACGTTGAACCACATGCTGGAAATATTTCGAAATGATTAATTTGTACCAAATTTATTCATTTACATAATCGATCAGTGTTCATATAAATGTGTCGCACAAAAGCCAAATAAATCAGTCAATAAATTGTTAACGCACACAAATGTTCTCGTATTTATTTTGTGTGTCCGCTATAGCAACTGTGGGACACGGGTTTTTGTTGGACACAATTTTCGGCGCTCCACCCAAAACAGTGCAGTCTCTTGATCTGAACAAGTACCTCGGAAGATGGTTTCAGGTTGGTTGTCTATTATTTTGTATATGCTCATTACTATTCAAAATCAAAGAAACTTTCGTACAATATTTCGTAAAATAAAATAAAAAAAATAAAAATCAGTGTTCCATATAGCAATTGCCGAATTTTCAACGGCAGATGTGGTCTGGTAACATTTGTTTTTGTGTGACACAATTATTTCCATTTTAATTTCCCGCAAATATATCTATTCATTCGACACAAGAACACTAAAATGGTACCATGTTAGTGTTCATGTGTCGTATGAATAGATATCAGTGCGGGAAATTAAAATAGAATTTGTTGTGACACGAAAAAATAAAAACATGCATTTTATGTTTACAAACATCTATGTTACCAGACCACATATGGCTTTGACATTTTGGCTATTGCTATAGGGAACATTGATTTTTTATTGGGTAACTTTATTTCACGAAATACTTTACGAAATTTCCGTAGATTTTAGAGTATTGGTGGGGATTTAAAAGTACCCCGGGTAAACTAAAGTTCACTACACTGTACACAAGCTAAGGAAAATAAACTGAAAAGTACCCGGCAATACTACGGGCTACGTTTTAGTATATTTTCCGTTCCCAGGACAATTTGTAGTATACCTCAGAGTACCCGGGCTACTCTAAGTAGTACCTGAACCGACAACGACCAATCGAGCGCCAAAAAGTGTACTCATTGAAGTTACTATTACGAATCTATGAATGTTACATGGGGATATTAAATCATACCGATGTGCAAATGTACATATGCTGGCACCAATTTAATAATCTGATAAAAATGTAGTTAGTTTAACGAATAACACGAAACACTAGTATATGATTTAATCGTTTTATGTATATATATATACATAAATATATTGTAAATAAGTTATAACATTTTTAAATAAACATGGAATAACTTAAGAATTTATATAATTTATGTCTTATGTAGATGTACGCCAGTCAGTCCGTGATCACTCTATTTGAAAACAACGCCTACTGCGTGACAGCCGACTGTACGTATCCAGTTTTGTGGATCATATTTAATTGAAATGTGTGAACGTTTACGAGGGCAAAAACATCACACGACTGGTCAACATATTGTAATAAACACACGGACTAATAGCGTGTTATTTCAAACGTTAAAACGACTTAAATATAATAGATTTACATGGGTGTTGGTCTGACACATATTCCATCAAAGTCAAGCCAATCAACTTTTTTAATCGGGCAATTACAATTGATACATCCGCATTATCATAATATGATCATAATATGGCCATTCAAATCTAACTAACATAACATTTATCCAACATAGAACAAGTTCTAAATGATTTATATACTACTAGTTTATACGCCGACCCTACACTTATTTATGTCTCCTTCACAACAGACGAACTGGGCTCGGGCGGAAACGTGACTGTTCTGAACTCGGAGCGCCTTCAGAACGCCTCTGGCCCGATCAAAGTCATACATGGGTATGCCACGCCCACGGGTGAGCCGGGCAAGTTCACCGTGAAGCTGGAGATGGTCCCAATAGCAGCGCCATGTAAGNTCGCATTCTCGCCATCGCATTCTCGCCTTCGTATTGTCGCACTGTCGTCATCGTATTGTCGCATTCTCGTCATCGTACTCTCGCGTTCTCGCATTATCGCCATCGCGTTCTCGCCATCGTATTGTCGCACTGTCGTCATCATCTAGTCGCATTCTCGTCATCGTACTCTCGCGTTCTCGCATTCTCGCATTGTCGCCATCGTACTATCGCACTGTCGCCATCGTATTGTCGCACTGTCGTCATCGCACTGTCGCATTGTCGTCATCGTACTATCACGTTCTCGCATTCTCGCCATCGCGTTCTCGCCATCGTACTGTCGCACTGTCGTCATCGTATTGTCGCATTCTCTTCATCGTACTCTCGCGTTCTCGTATTCTCGCCCTCTGGATTTTAATGGGTTACCACGATGGCCCTAACGGTATTCCGTACCTGATAGATTAACATTACCTGCAAAAAACGACACATTTGTTTTCATTATAAATTTAAATTCGTTATGTTCAAAACGTTACATATATAAATAATGTTTAATCCTGTATTATCATCATCACGTTATTGTCTCACTCGAGAAAGTTTTTGGTCGAATGTATCAAACCTACGCTACTTCTGTCGAAAGTAATGAGTACATGTAATAGCCCCCGTGGATAAGAAAACGTTTGCTGGAAGGAACTTTAGTCATACAAATGGTGGACTTCTTATTTTAGCAAGTATTGCGCCATAGTCCGGGAAAACTATTTGTTGCTTATTTTTGGCCACTGATAAAATTGTTACTGTGTGGTAACAAAGCTAATGAAAACGATGCATTGTGTACTCTACAACTACGTGTTTCATAGTCAGGGACATATTTTAGTTAGGACTTTTGGATACTCAAGCTTGGTCCCTAAAACTCATAAAAACATATCTGCGAACATCCATGCTACAAGACAGACTTGTTGGACTAGCTACTTTGTCAATCGAACATTAAATAGCTAGAGAAATTGTCTTGAAGACTGGCTAGAGAAATTGAACTGATTGAACTCGTTTATACATTTGCGGATACAAAAGCGCGAAAAATTAAAAGTTTGAAATTACATTATTTATTATCATACATGTATAGATTATATTGAATGTAAATACGAACTGAAACCAACGACAGCACAGCATTCATTTATGAATTAAATTTATACATTAAGTTAATATTAATTAAATAATTAGTTGCCGTGGGCTCGGGGGTTGGGGGCTCAATGCGTCAGGTTCGCATAGGGTGCCAAATATTCTGGCGCGGGTCCTGGTGACATATGTCAATTTTCTTTGATCTCAAAATTTTATAGAATAATTTCACTAACAAAAACCGTTATGAACACAGTATTTTTTTTAAAGATACTAATTTCTTACATCACTTACGCCAATGTTTTCGGTCGAAAAAGATCCTTTTGACCAACTTCATTGACAATCTAACCAAATGTTCATATTATCTGGAGAAAGGGGCTATAGTCAACATACACTGTTACGAAACGTGTATTAAGTAATAATCATTTGTATTGACTATACAAGTTCCATTTGTATAGAGTATTTCATTGTGTATTCCCCAAAACAATCATGTGGTGCCAACAAACTATAGACATTCTTTGTATTGGGATTAACTTCCTTTATATATAGTTATGGATCGTCCACAAATTGAAACAGTTATTGGTGAACATTAATATATTGTTGTATGTTTGGATTCTCTTAAATTAGATTTTTTTTTAGAATCACGAAATCATAAACTGTGTCAGTTTGATATAGATTAATTAAATGAAATATGAAGTCTGTTCGTTCAATTGTTAAAGCATAATGATGAACGATGTAGGATAGTCCAACATTGCAAAGGTTCACCGAGCTCAGGAGGGCTATAACGAATAGACGAAATAATATGCTAATAACCTTCAATTTAATGACTTATCAGATATAAAAGGTGGTAGATATGTTCGACTGTGACAGCGTCTTTATGTAGCCATAGTTTATTTCATTTTAAATGCGACAATTTTAGATGTTATCAACACTTTACTGATGTCATCAAGTCCTACTGGGCTACTGAACATCTCCGCTCCGTTAAAAAGAAACATACACTTTATTGCCCTTCACTAAACCACTTCTAAAAAAAGAGGCTAAATCAAAGAGGTTTTTTGCTATAAAAAACTAATAAATAAATATTTAACTTCGCATCAAATTCACTATGTTGTGATGGTATATGTATGGTAGCTTGACTACATTTTAATACAATAAAACAGTAAAAAACAATTGTGAACTCTCTTTTATAAATTACTGATATTCCACTATAAACCACAGAAAAGCATAAGATAATTAAGGTAAGTCTTAATATTGACAAGCGGGTCGTTATTCGTATCCGCCGGGCCTATATTATTACCGGTAATCGGCCCGAAACAACTAAAACTGTAGATTAGATTGATGGAACTATTTGAGCTTAAACAGGAGTCATTAAACACAATTCAAGGAACGACACGCTTAACTGAATTGCAACTTTAATCCAATTATTTTAACAATTAAATGATCATGATTTGCATCTATTTTCTGTTCTTCCATCCATTAATCTTAATTTAATCTGAACCAGACTCTTTTTAAGAAACGTTTATATCGCATGCTAATCATTCTGACCAAAACACGATTTACGAATCTCCGAATGACTGGTCGGAGTGATTTATGTCATTCACATGGAAGTCTCCAATTATCACGACAAACAAACAATCTTAAATATGTGTTGGATTCGTTCAATTAAAAAAATATTTAACTGAGAAAAAACAACAACCACTTCCGAAAAATTGTCCCGTAAATCCAATTACTCCAGCTTTTACTAGTGTGTGTTGTCACAGAAATTACTTTACACGAGATACGTCATACATTGCATAGTCAGTTGAAAGAAAATAAAAGTACAGAAAGCTGGTTCTGTAATGCTGCAATTTAATGAAGGAACACAATAGGATGGTATAAAATAAAAACGATGCTCTAAGGCAGAGCAGGTCCTTACGCCTATAATCGGCATTTGTCGTATAACGATCGAAGAAGTCCAACCCAGCTCTGCCGTATGTTATTGTCTACATAACATAGTCTGTGAATTCGTTTGTTATTTACACTCCGTTTAATATGGCATATGTGTGATGTGATATTATTAAAGTATGACACTTATTCCATGTACTATATAACGCAATCCAGAAAAAATAAGTTTTTTTCGGATTTTTTTTACCTGTTGTTGTTTATTTGTAAATATGCAGCTTAAAGTTGACCGCAATGAGTTTGACGGTTTACACAAGGCCTAAATGACTTCATCAAGCTAAGATCGAGGGTGCAAGTTTGCTTTACCTGTTGTTGTTTATTTGTAAATATGCAGCTTAGTTGGTTGGACGCAATGAGGTTGCCGGTTTACACAAGGCCTAAATGACTTCATCAAGCTAAGATCGAGGGTGCAAGTTTGCTTTACCTGTTGTTGTTTATTTGTAAATATGCAGCTAAGTTGGACGCAATGAGGTTGACGGTTTACACAAGGCCTAAATGACTTCATCAGTCTACGATCGAGTGTGCATGTTTGCTCTCCACTTAGAGTAGTATTCGGAAAACATTCTTACAAAAAAAAACTCATTGTACCACAGCATGTGTTGGACATAATCAATCTAGATTATATGTAGGAGTATACAAAAACGTGCATTTTGGATAAATATCACTTTTCACACACATTTTAGGGATAGGGTTTTGTCAAAATTTAGAATTGCGATAGAACGATTGGCACAACACGGTGTTTACGTGGAGATTACATACACATTATTATGATTTCGTTGCATATCATGAGCATATGTTAAGATGGTTTAACAAGATCTAAATGGCACACGTGATATTTAAGTGTTCCCAGCTGTCAACAATAGAAAAAAAGAACACTTTTGAAGATGCTTTGTTTATTAGAAATGAAAATATGTTAAATCTAGTATGTATATATGTCAAAGAAAGTAACAAAAGGTATATAATTGAAGGAAATCAGTTGTGTCAGTGGTCATAGGGCCGGTTTTCGCGATTATTTCTTGAAATAAATGCCGTTTTCTGAAAAAAATAGAGCAAACAGATGATATGCATGTAATAAGTTCAAATATTTATCAATACAGACTTGTGCACATATTCGAACATGTTCAAATGAAGTGATGGACACAACCTGTGATATTGTTATTTAATCCTTGAATCATGTGTTAATTGTTTACACAGTTCCAGAGAAATAAACACAAGGCAAATTTGAAATATAAAACTCAAAGAAAAATACAAGAAGCGGAACATCCTGGTAATATGCAGACCTCTTTGCTGCAATAAAGCAGCACAACTACGTATTGACTATTTGCTGAGAAAAGTGACACGCACAATGCACTTAAATCAAATGAAACTATTGCATACTCTAAGTTTGCAAACTTATTTTTGGCCATAAAGTTGCACATGAAGTATCATTGAAATCCGGACAGTATAGTTGCATTGAAATAGCTTAACATAGAAATATTGCGTTTCTTCGGCGGACTTAACTCTGAGATAAATATTTAATAGGAACATACTCTTTGTATGAAAAACAATTTGAAGAATGAACCTTCCCGTAAAGAATTGTTGAATTTCGTAAGAAATAATCCGAACAAGCACGTCAAGAATTATTCATTTATTACTAATATCAGAAATCTTCAATCCCATAATTCCAAGATAAATAACTTCATCAGAACCTACATTGAAGTATGTACATTCCCCTTGCTTAATTAGCGTCTTACGCGGTTTAAATAATTCGAGTCTGTCATTGCTGAGAGATAGCCCTTACAAGAAGGATGAATTGGCAATAAACGTTCCCCTCATTTTAGGGGGATGTGATGGGACTCGGGAGAATAAACCTGTTAAATACTATCTCACTATAGCACGTGATGCAGCATCTGTCCTGCCAGTTGGAATCGTAACACCAGTCGTCCGGATCGTAGCCGTAGGTGTCCTTGAAGTAGGTGCTCACTCGTTCACACGACCAGCCGTACCAGCCTGAGTTGGTGCAGCCTGCTGGTAAGCCGGCCAGGGTCGTGGTCCTCTTAGTCGTCGTGGTCGTCTTAGTCGTCGTGGTTGGCTTAGTCGTCGTGGTCGGCTTAGTCGTCGTGGTCGGCTTAGTCGTCGTGGTCGTCTTAGTCGTCGCGGTAGTTCTCGTCGTGGCCGGTGTAGTTTTCGTCGTGGTTGGCTGAGTCGTCGTGGCCGATGAAGATCTCGTCGTTGCTGGAAGTGATTCTTAACTTAATGATTTGAAAAAAAAATAAAAAAATACAAGAAGTGAAATATAAAAAACCTGTATTTTGATCATCGATGCCAAAGTATGAACTTGATTTTTTAATTTAACAAATCCAAGATGGCACATTTTAAATGTGAACCTCTTTTGAAAATAATACGCGTGATGTTGCGTGCAAAATAAACAGAATTTGAAAATTCGAAGGAAAAACTTGTATTGGCCGTTTCAAATTTTATCTGGAAAATGTAACGCCATTCTACTCCTTTAGAATATGAGGCGCGAGAAGTTTCATCAAAAATACAAATGACGACAACTACACCGAGTAGTAGGGCTCATTGGGTCATTGTCGACCTGAAATGGCCCACAAGTCACCAGGGGGTGACTAGACGCCGATTCTTTTCACCCTAGGGTGACTTCAAGCTGATTCATGTCACCATGGGCGTCGGCTTCAATTCACCCAAGGGTGACATGAATCGGCTTCTAGTCACACCGGGTGACTTCAAGCCATTTCAGGTCGACAATGACCCTATGGGCAGTAATAGGACAGGAAATCCTCAAACCAAACCAACCAAACAAGCAATTATCATGGGCCTAATCACTAGCAACTTTCACGAACATTATTAACATTGTTTAATGTTAAATACACACAGGTCAAAAGATGTGACACAGATGTGACAAACGAGAAAAACTTAATAATTTAGCTATTAAAACTGACCCGTGTCATGCGATATTAGGTATTATGTTATATGCGACCAGCGTAGCACATTACGCGCAGTCTTGTAAGGAGCTACTCTGTCCGCTATAAAGTCACCCAAGGCTTCGCGTGATGTCAATAGCGGACAGGGTATCTCCTGAAAAGACTGCGCTAATTGCATCGGCTTTTGTTTGGCTACGCTGGTCGGATATGACATATTATAAGATCCATTTTCGTATCACGCGGGTCAAATGATTAATTGTGTGCTCTTTTCACGCGGTCCACCTACCAACCGTTTAGCATTGAAAATGGCACCAATTGACAATTTCACACGGTAATAACTCTGTATATAAAATGCGGAATAATAATATTTTTGGATACTGTTTTCACGACAAAGGTCTCCGTTTATAAAGTTTGAAGTTGGTGGTTTAAGATTTAAACGGTAATATTCCGGAAAATAAAGTGGAATAACTCTGTAAAAAAACTGCTTGGTGCTCATCACTGACAACCATCTATTCGCGAATGCAGTTTATACATTATGCACCAGATAATTAAAATGGCCAAGCGAGGACAATTGACAATGTAACATAACTCTTAAAATGATTTTATTGTTGCTGGGGTTGTTCTTTATTTAGGACAGTTGCACTCCGCCTATAACTACCAATCAATGCATAAAGTTTGAAGTCAATCATATTAGTCATTTGTGAAAAAGCCAAACTTCGAAAACTAACAAAGGGGGAATACTTGTAGATAATGCAGCGAGAGTTACAATTCTAGAGCTCTGCACCGGACCTGATAACCGGACAAACACACAAACATGATCCAGTAGAGCCCCCATATATCTTTCTTTTTGCGGTGCTACAATACTGACCATTAACCATTTGCTTACCGGGAGTTCCTTTAGCGACACACCGTCCCTCTTTGCACCACTAAAACATAGTTAATTTATCCAGTTGAATACTATTCAAGTACATGTAAAAAGAAACTAGATATTCGAACTACTACAAATAATTAATGATTTCATTTCATAAAAGTTCTTAAATTTTAAAAGCAGTTTTGATATTGTACTCCTTCATAAAAAAATGTCTTTTGGAATCTGAGGTAACAATTGAAATTAAAAACAAGTTCGTCAGACTGCGAATAAGTCTCTTTAAAGGCTAAAAATGAGCGTTCACTTTCAGTGTCAATATCATCAAATCAAAGCTCTGAGTGCCTATATTGAATTCCTACCATGTTCAGAGAAGGATCGTCACACGGTGTACCATGGGCGGCAGAAATATAGTGGCAAGAACCGTCGTACAAGCAAGTCATGTGCAGGCATATCCCTGGGTCTGTGGCCGACTAATAAACAATAATAGTTAAATCATTATTATTATTATTATTATTATTATAACTATTAGTATTGTTATTATTATTATTATTATTATTATTATTATTATTATTATTATTATTATTATTATTACTATTATTATTATCATCATTATTATTATAAATACTTATACAGATACAAAGTATATGTGTGCGATAATGTATAGCTGTATTATGTATAAATAATTACCAATTAATAATGTATACTTGGCTACGTAT
>VMBQ01001835.1:122773-140044 GCA_007657795.1 Dreissena rostriformis | reverse complement strand
AACGTTACGAGTAGAGCTAACGGTTTAAATGTGGCATCGGATTTAATGGATTCGCGCGAATTCTGGACGAGTGTTGTGTCTGTAAAATATTAAATGGAGAGCTGTAAATGTATCAAGTCGGAAAAGAAAACGGATGGTTGCATAATGGTATGCGTGAAATAATGTAATTCTACGTATTCATTTTCATAGTTATGTCATTTTGTAACCATTCACATTCACGATTTGGAATTCCCGTTTCTAAAAATAGAACATTTTGGTAGCATGAACCAACAAGGGAGGCGACTCGTGATGTCACAAATCGTTTACAGGTCAAAATATACTAAATAGTTTCCTTATATGTTTCAATGTAAAAGCGACAACTTTGAGCGAAAATAAATACAACATTTTGCACATAGAGACCCCCATAACCATACCTTTTCTTGACGGGCATTCTTAGCTGAATCGATTTAAGCAATTAAAAAGATATGTCATGTTCAAACCAAAAAAGAATTCGACTCAAATCAAAATCGACTGTTTTTGCACCTTCTTTTTTTTTCGGCCGTTTTCTAGTGGATTGTAACCTTTTGCAGTGCCATTTTTTGCTTTAATCTCTTACTTTATCCTTTTTCAGGGATTAAGTAGTGGACACCTATTCTTACCCTATCAATAACTCCAAACGATAAAACCAGAACAACAGTCTAAAGTGTAAAACATGCCTTCGAGGAAAATATGATGATTTGTTTAGAGAGTACAGCCCTTCATGACTCGATTATGACTTCAGCAGCAACTTCCCTGTATCTTGCAACTATGCTTTCAACGCCATCGGCGCTCTCGTTGTTTCTAAGGGCCCGTATTGGCATTAAAGTTCTCGGACCGAAATCGTAATGCCGAGCCGATATGACTTTCCGGCCATTCTTGTCCGATAAGTAAATATATAATTTTGCTAGTATTATAGAGACCTAGTTTGTTCAATTCGTGTCATTTTGCTGACCTATATGGACTCACTTGTTATTACCCAGCAACTTGATGTTATTTTTGAACTGCTTAACGGAGCATCTCAGGAAGCGTCAGGGATTCACCGTGTATAGGCATCACTGCGGCGGAAATAGGACACAGAAGGGGCCATGAGGAACTTGTCGTTGGGGGAACAAGCGGGGGCGACGGAATCATTCGCGTGACCGTCGTGGAAGGAACCGAGTCTGAAGGTAAAAACTGCATGCATTTAAACTAATGCGCAATGTTTCGAAGCCTGCGCATCAATTATTTATTTGCTTTCAGCATCATTCATCGAACGTTTGGACGCTGTTTCAATCATTACCACAGTTTCCAGCTAGCCGCCGAGCAGCATTAAGAGGTAGACAGAGACTATTTTTAGTGTCTGTGTGTACTTGAAAGTATTCGATGAGTGTAAGAAAGGTTTACACAACGAGGCTTGCCGACCAGTTTAAGCCTTTCTGTGGCGAGATTTCTCAGTATCTATTCATATGTATTTATTTTTGTTTTAGATTTTAATTTTGTTTTGATTATTTAAACGTACAATCATGTTATCACATAAAAGCAGCACGTTTTGTCGTTTAACAATATGGATACTATGTAACTCAGTCGTCCAAAAGTTCCAGTATGTTGGCCCTGTCCAGCACTGCCAGTCACGTGTCTTGCAGTACGAATTTGCTGCCAGGCACTTTCTAGTCAGTTTTCCAGAACTTAAAGCCACTTGTCACATACTTGTATTTGTTAATTTAATACCCAGGTGACAGCTATTTAATAAGCCTTTGCCCTTAAATAAGGTAGCACCTATAATCATATATTTGTATATGTGCTTGCAAAGAATGCCCAAAACATAATAATTGTACCATTTTCTTTGCTAAGAACCACACCTTGTTTGATTGATACTACAATCTTTGTAAACATGTCAACGTAATCTTTATTGAAAGGCACCATAATATTGAAGAAACATTAAGGATACAAGGCCGTCGTCGGACTTTTCAAAGTGGTCAGGCTCTAAAAGCCGGAGGCTTGCGAGCGCCGAAGGCCTTTTGAAACATAAAGGCTAAATCATGACATCTGGGAGGTTTTGAGGCCAAAGTGCACGATATTACTAAGTTACACGGCGCCGCACCAGGCTCCATATTATTTGCAAATGCGATAAACTAGGGAAAATAGTTTGAAATTGTTTGTTAATTTTCTAAGTTGCAGTGCTGTAAGACCTTTACAATTTTCCAAATACACAGCTGCGCCTTTCTCCTCGAGCAACATACTCCTCTGCAATTTAAGTCAAGAGCGTCCGTTCTTTGCTTATGAACGTGCAAAGTCATAAGGTTGTTGACTCTAGTTTGGGACATTGTGCTTCTCAGATATGTCTTACCCGGTAATTCTCCGAAGCGCAGAGAACGTCCTCTCGCTTGTGGCATTTGTAGCTGGCATTGTCAGTAAGATTCGTATAAGTGCCGCGACATCTGAGTAGATCACCCGCAATGTAGGTGGAAGCTTGCGCATATAGTAAAGTAAGTGTGACAATCGGATCTGGTGATTGTGGTTGTTCAGAAAAGTGTGTTTTCAAGGTCTCCAATTGAACTTTAAGCGTGTCCTTGTTTACGTCATCTGAATAAAATTCAGTCACAAAGAGAAACTCTTCACTGTAATACTCGAAGCTATACGATGCAGCCTTAACAATAAGGTCTTCTACATTTCTGATTACTTTAATGCCTGGCTGATCAAACCTGTCCTTGACACAATGTATAACCAGATCAAGAGCTTCAAAGTAGGTGTGTCTGTAATGGTCAGCCAAGGAATCTGGGAAAACATGTTCGGCATCTCCAAACTGAAACCGTTTGGGTACTTTTCGTTTTCTTGGCATCGATGGTTCATTGGCATCCACATTCTCTGCCTTTTGGTTCACATCATCGAAGAACTGATTGAATGCCTTTTCATTTCTTTATGTTTTCAGTGTGTCAATTCCGTAGTTTTATATTTTGTGCAGAGGGACACCATGATATAGCCCTTTTTCGTTGTTTTCTTTTAATTTGAAGAGACAGGGTCAAAGGATTTTGATACAAGATGATCCGTCTCATACCTTCAGTTGAACGTCAGGCAGAAATAAACATCTGCACAAGCATTGCCGTCAAAGTTACGGTACAATATTGCATTTCTTAGGTGCAGCTATAAGTAGGGGTTTCTTGGACTATTAATTTCCTTCAATATATGAACGAAGGGCTTATAGCATTTTTCGTTTATTTTTATAATTGCAACATAGCGATGGTTATCATTTTACTCACTCTGATGTCTTTCATCGTTTCTTGGAAAATATTCGTCTGCATCTTCTGGTAAACATCCGGGACAAATGGAGTTTACGGTGGCTCGTTTGTACCATCGGGAAACAACGAAGTTAGAAAACGGATAGAACTACCGGGATTTTATCACTTTTGCAACAGCATCAATTTTGTATTGAAAATCGGCGGTTTTCTTTAAAAAAAAAGGAAGCATGATAAAATAGGTCCGATTTAGAGGAGATACAGCAATTCATCTCCTTACTCAGCATTCTTTTCTCTTTTTTTATTTTTATTTTGTCAAAAAGTGGTCAGGCTATAGCTTGACCGGCCGACGGCCCACGACGGCCCTGATTATTAAAAAAAAATATATATAAAAGCAATTACAATCCTCATCATCAGCTGCATTCAACAGTCATCATAATAATAATAAACATATAAAAATGAAATAATATTGCGGTGATTACAAAAATAAATTTCATAAATCTCCTTCCTGAGTTGAATGGCGTGTTTGATATCAATACCCCCTATAACATTCGCAGTAATGTTACCACATAGTTTTTACGTCTACTGCCCCAGTCACCTGCCGCGTCAGCCCCGTCCGTTGCGGTAAACAGTCCGCTTCACTAATTCTTCAACATAAACCATTCTGCCGCGAGTTTAGGAAGACCCAGACAAGCATTGGCGTTTTTGCTGTCTTGTCTTTTCTCTCGCATCCACGTACAGTAATATGTGGGCTCGTTTTTTATTTACCATCCGTCACGTGCCTCCTGAATGCTCGTAATGAGACAAACAGTACCCCCTCCGGATCCCAACCTCGGGTATTTGTCATTCCTGCCACTTTAAGTGCATGCATGTTTGCATGTGTAATCAGAGCGCGCATTGAAGTTAAAAGCTCAACAGTGGTAACCGCGACACTGCATGACCTGAATTCAGCAGCGTTTTTTTTGTACAAATTTCATTCAATTCGACGATGAATGGGAATTAGTGCGTATTTCACATGCATCCGTTATTACAGTTTGTGGTCCTTTTTGTCAGCAACTGGTGTTGCATGATCTTTGGTTTCCACAACGCGACTGGTGTTGCAGAGTTTCATTGAGTTCCTCGAACGTCGGCAAATATGGTGTCAGCTTTAAGTGATAGGCATCTTTTACACATTAAATTTGACATGTAGACGTTACATCATTATTGGTTAAAACTTGAAATAGTACATTCGCCAAAAGGAAGTTCTTATTTAGGGTTATAACGCTATTATTGCCTGACAGGTTTTGCTTGTTAAATCGACTAAAATTGCTAAAGGTTAATTTTTTGGCGATCTGTAATACACCTGTTAACACACATAACCTTGTATAGTCCGTTATATAGCAGAGGTCCCAGTTTTAATTCAAGTTTCTTATTTTATTGGAAATCCGGCATTTTGCCTTTGGTCAAGTACATATATACAAAAGAAATATGGACAAGACATTTGTATTAATGAAGCATGTATTATATATAACATTAATTAAAAATATATTAATTGAAATTATATTGCACCATCAATCAAATATTATTCACATTTTTATTCTTGGTTTTATTCATAAGAGTGTTTCTGGGTTTTTGATAAGTAATACGATCGTATAAACTCACTATAAATGTGCTACCTTACGGTACATCATACATGGCAAAGTAATTATGGGGCGGCAGTTCTATGGATTTTTATTCCATCATCGTGAAATATCGAAATAAACTCAACAGGAATACACGTAAGTGCCGGAATAACGTTGTAGATGCAAATACATCAAGTCATTACTCTATTTACATGACATCATTTAATTTGCATCGTGATTTTATGTAAAATTTTCAATTTTCTTTTATTTATTTCCAATATAAAGATCGAATATTTTAAGAAAATGATGTGATAAATGGGATAGAAATAAGTGTCGAATATAGATAAGTATATTTTATTAGCACTTACCTAATATTTTGTATATATAAGGCATGTGATTTCCTTCAACATGACCTTGTTGTTAACAATATTAATACATACGGGTTTGTGTAAAAGATTTTTTAATCTTTGTTTTAACTTATCATTCTACCGAACGTGATGAGCAAATATAGTTGCGGGCTGCGGAGTATATTTCTCTATCCAATTACGCCGTTATATTGTCATACGATAAAACACAATACTGAGCATGTTTGGGTGTTATAATTAGTAACACTTCAATATCTGAACGGACCTTTTTCAGTGCTGTTGGTCGGATATCAAAAACTGGTCACATATCAATGAAACACGAGTTCATATGTTAATCGTGTTTGTCAAGGAGCCGAGTTTGCTCACCTTCAGGCAATTAATTAATAACTTGATAGTTCCGTTCGTCACGTGACTCGTTAGATTTTCCTTAAACACATGTTAAAATTGATTTGTAAATCTATTTAAGTCGCGCTCAGAGAAAACCGGGATCAACACAAGTGCGTAAAGTGTTGTCCCGTTTTAGCCTGTGCAGTCAGGCTTATCAAGGACGACACTTTCAGCATAAACTGGATTTTTGTTCAGAAGAGACTCCCACTAAACGGAATATAACATGAATAGGACTGCACATTCCATTTTTTCCCGATTATATTACATTTTATGTTCGTTTCAAAAATAATAGGATGCTATGCAGTTCATGTTTTTTTTTAAATAACTCCAATCTACCACTTATTGACATAGAAACGTAACATTAAAACCTACCTCAAACCGTTTCGTTTCTATCAGATTTAAGGAAACAGAATCTCTATTTATATTAATGAAACTTACGTAAAAATATAAGGTTATTTTTTTAAAAGATGTACATGTTTATACGAACATACTCCCAGATATATACATTCTCTATATAATATGCACTATTCTTAATTGTATTTAAACGTTTATACGTATTCGTCATTTCTGCTGCTTTACAATTCATTTACTAATTTACCAAAATCGTACGTTCTCGTCAGATTATTTTATTTAGTTTGATAATCGTACAAAAACACGCACGCATTTACATACTTGGTTCACGTGAGGATCGACGTAAAAAAAGTTGCACACCAGAAATATTGCCCGAAAGCCATGGTAACGTGAATGATACGCACGATCAGTATCAGCTGTTGCCAAATGTCGCTCGTGGAATCAATACTAATATACATTTCATTCGCGAAAGCAACACTAACGATTACTAATAAACAGAATACACACAATATACACAGACAATAAACTACCAGTTTTGAAATTTGAATACTATATGATTTGTTTTCATAATTTTTGTTTTAGTGAATTTTCTAACTGGACACCATCTTTATCCAAAAAAATAATATTTCACTTGTTATTGTCATAACGGAATTCTCTTTCAACACAGAAATGTTATACGATTAACATTATAAAAACGTGGTTTTATTTATAAGAATGTATTTGTATTGGCTTGGTACCCAATTATATTGACCTAAGGCCTCATCAGCAGAATTTTCTTGAACGTTTTACACGTTCCGCATCAATAATCACTTACCCGGTTCGGAAATAGAAAATAACATTTTATAACAAGTATTGAACGTCCACATTCCTAAAACAGATGATATTTCAAAAGATAGACAACTCCTGTTACACATTTATGCGTGAGCTCAGCGAGTAACATAAGTTTGTTGCTCATTTGGGTCTTGCATTTGTTATGATACCATGTTTGTTATGCTTGTTTTTTTTCTTTTGTTATAAAATGAGCATCACGAGCACGTTACCAGGTGAATGTTAAACTTGCAACGTACAAATGTATGGATAATATGTCTCCATGGTTTATATGAATCGTATTTAAATAAACTGCAACATAAACATTTAAATTGAACAGGTTATTTTTGTTATTTTTTTTTAATTTAAATTAAGACAAAGGTAAAAAAATAAAACAATTGCTTTTACCTCCGCTAAAAGATACGATTAAGATCAGAACACTACACACATAGGCAATTTATTTGTTTCGAGAAGTTTTCAATATTATAGTAAAATATATTATTTAATAATTTTGCTACCGCCCTTATAAATTTTGCACATTCTCTATCAGGCTTCGCTACAGTATTAATTGTATATTATACAGCTGTATGATGTATAATGCTGTGTAACATACGCAATGACGAATACTTTTCCCATCCTGACAACAAGCTGTTACTACATCAACGATTTTCTGACTAACATGGGTTTGATATACGTATATGTTAACTAGCACTAACGAAGGCACGAAGAATCGTTTATTTATTTGATAGGTATATATTTTAATATCAAACATTTGATTTTTAAATTTACATTATGATAGAAAACATTTATATTGGGATAAAAACCTTCAGATTACATTGTTTTAAAACCGTTATTTGCAGAACAAAAACGCATGTGTGTGTTATGTCAGCCATGTAATTAGAATTCATGTCAAAGCGCTTGCTCAAATTGTATTGCTGCGTGTAGGCGACATTTTAGCGGACATATCGGATTATTAATTTATTGCTTTATTGTGAGAGCACGCTCGCAAGGCATCATGGTCAACACATAACGGCACGTGTAATAGAACAGTTACAGAACTTGGAAACCATGCACACGACATAATATGCCATACTTGGACACGTGTAGTATTTTTATTTGTAAAATGTGTCGAGCATTAAGTTTCATGTCGTTGCACAGAAGAACACATTTATATCTTTATATTTTGTGGTTTGACACATCTGATAAATGCATTCATGAAATTGTATATAGTAGAATAGACAAAACACATTCACGTGGACGGTTTGTAATTGTTTTAAAGAATATAAAGTGCTCTATTTTTGAAACCCGTTAACTTACATATAAATTAAATTAAGTTGTATTTTATGAACAATAACGGGAACTTAAAACGACTGTTAACATGTAGTTGTTAAGCTATTTCGTAGACTCAAGATAATTCACAATCGAGCGGTATTGTTACAGAAGTGACACACGTCTCGTTTTATTATTATACATTATGATGTATATTGAAAATGCGTTTTCATATGTTTCAGTGACGTCACTATATATGTTTTATTTGGAACATATATGTTTTGTTTTAACTCATGTGTCTTTAAATTGCGAATTAAAGAAATAAAGCAACTTTATTTCGCCGAAAGTTTATACAAATTGTATTTCATGTAGTATTCGGATTCGAATTGTATTATTTTGTGCTTCTCCAAATAACAATTACTGGTTTACTTTATTGATTAAAAAGGCATACATGTTCCATAACAGTTCCATATTTAGCTAAATACACTGTTAACATGTGAAATAAAACGAGTTTTGTTCAAAGATCTGTAAAGTTGATAATTACTTTTTAAAAATATTTCGGAAAAATCCACTTACTATATTGATGTATTGTGTATTATTATTTTGTTAAACACTAGAAACTGTAAAGTTTGTGTGTAATACAATTCTGTTCTGTTCTGTTCAACTTTTTGCTTGAGTAATGGAATAACAACTGTAAACCAATACCATCAAGTTGTCGCATTAAACTACCGTTTACCGTTTTAATTGTGTACTTAACAGTTTCATATTGACTTGAAAACATAAATGTAACGTAATTGCAATTAGTGAATATAATTCAATGGCTTTTATAAATGAATAGTGAAACAACAGAAACATTATTGTTACCACCTGTTACTGTTCCTTTCCTGTAACCGTTTGTGTTACTTTAAATTGACTTGTTGACGTATTTGCCTATTGGCTATGATTGTGCAGAATATACTCAAACACTACCTCTTAGACATGTGTACATATATTTTTTTAGTGAATAACAATCATTCAGAATTCAAAAAAAAATGAACGATTTTGTAACGTTTTATAACGTAAATCTGGAAATTATTAAATAAGTGTTTAAAATACATGCACGCTTCTCATTTCCGGTCCAGTGGTAGCGTGAAGGATTTAGCTTCCGATGGCCAAGGGTTCGACTATCTTGAAGGCGATGTTTTTATTACATTTTTTTTTTTTTATTTATTACTATTGTAAATATTTGTTTGTGTTACTAAGTGTATTGAATAACATTAAAATGCCCTTTTTGCAATTACAGAAAATCTGTGAACAAATCTCGTTAAACACTTATACAGTTATATCGATGACTTTAACGTTACATCAATATTTCCTACCATTTCATGTAAAGTACACAGTAAATGTACGTTTATAGACTTTAAAGTAAGTTGGCTTTTCGAATGTATTGATAAATCAATGGAAATTACCTCAACGATAAAAATACCAAAACACAGAGCGCAAAAGAGGTCTCGAAACAATGTCCTACTCCTTCTAAAAACGTGTACAATTACAAAAATATTGCAATATATTTAAAAGTGAACTATACTTAGGCCGTTTTCTTCCATCACTGAATATTGTGTCGATGTGTTGATACCGGTGGTATATTTTGATTGATATGTCTAATTATAATTACATAAAGTTATACTATACCATTGACATTTCCTTTATTTTATGACAAACCATTGACTATGCCTATCAAAGTTAATATATTACCCTAGTTTGAATTACTAAAGATTCTGCATCATTAAAATCTCTTTACGAATACTACACTCAAAAGGGATGGAATATAAATGCAATAAAACATAAATCTATGATAATGCCGCTACACAACGTGGACAAAAAGGACATCAAAGTAGACAAATTGTCTTAAATAGAGTCGCAATAACCGTTTCTCAGTTTACTTTGTAATACAAATGGAAGGATCGGTATCTTAATTTATCGCATACAAATAATTTTGAGAATTTGTCATTGTACCGATTCTGTCCGAGTTACATAAATAATAATACCACCGCAGCACTTGGATAAAAAAAACGGCATTTAAATAGTGACACTGTTAACACCTACGTTCGTCACTTGATTGTTATGCGCATAAATCAACGAACTATTCATCGCCCACTCATATTTTCACGTCATATTTTGCTAAAAACAGCAGATATCACTTTCAACGGTACCGCGTTTGCCATGAACAAATCGGGGACAACCCGATGGCACATCTCGGATATCCAATACAATATTTCACAATGAACACAATTACAATAATGGCGCGGGCCGCGGGAGTTCTGTATGGTTACGTCAAACTTTTTCTTACAAGACTTGTAGCCTGATGCCTGCTTTATTATCGATGGATACGGGTAATGCTCATTTGATATTGGCACAATTTCCACATTAAAACCATGCATAAGTTGACATTATCAAGAGAGCATTATCGTCGGTTCATATGTCTGAATTGCGCGCATCCATCCATAGTTTAAGATTGTGAAAAGCAAACGGTAGCCGATTTCCCGATCCTTTAAAACCTGTTGCACTAAAAATAACTTTCACGCTCTTAAGTTATTGAACATAAATGGAAAGCCCTAATGTGTAATTAGAACCTCACCGGTTTCACCGTTGGAGAACATCAGTTTACCCTCCGACCGTCATGCCTGTCCGTCCGTTAGTCCTACCAAAACAATTGTTCATGCGATTTCTCAAAACATTCTGAAGTTACTTTGATTAAACTTTGAACAATCTGCAAACAAGTCCAATATGATTTGTCATTCGTACAAATGAGCGTCTGATATAGAATAGAGCGTTATTGCCATGTCATCTATTATAAAATAGTCGGATGAATGGCGAAAGGCTACATGTGACTATGTTTTTCGTAACAAAACAATTATAGGAATAAATTGAAGGTGTATTTGTTTAACGCATTCATTGACATCGAAATCAGTTTAGCAAATTCTTTATCATTTTTTCACACATATTTGTATCGCTTCCAGAGGAAGATTCATGTGTTTTTCTTCTGCACATAACATTAACGGGCGCATGTAGCAACTTTTGTATCAACGCATGCAAAATGATCCAGCTCAACAACCATTAATACCATATAACTTTATCTACACGTAACGTTCATGCCGAATTTAAATCATCATATTATAGGTTCAGCACCTAACGGCGTTTCAATATGCATTTGACGAGGAGGAAGTTTCAGCAACTGCTTGACACAATCATTACAAGTATTAACCCTTTGAGTGCTGGAACCGGATTTTGAAGGCCTTTGCAAACAGTTTGGATCCAGATGAGACGCCACAGAACGTGGCGTCTCATCAGGATCCAAACTGTTTGCTATTCTGATAGTATTCTTTCAAAAAAATCGAAGAAAATGCTGATTTTAGAAATTCAGCAGACGACATTCTAGCAGACGACAAATTTCCCAGCATGCAAAGGGTTAACCTTTACGCCGGACAGTGCACATGTAAATCGTGTTCAATAAATCATGCGCTATTCCAGTATCTATAAAATGCGTATAATCAGCACACTAAATTTGAAGTTTGTATTTCAATCAAAGCAGTATATTAGGATTTATAGTGTACTTACGATGACAATAAATAGCATGCGCGTTAGTCAGCTGACACAAAAGTTAGAGTCACGTAAACTTTCTCAAACGGAAAAGAAAGGCTTTATGCCTACAACATTGCTATAGTGTTGATCTGATGTAAATTACAAATTTAGAACGTTAAATTGCAATTAAATCAACTTATTTATCTATTTAATGGCGTTATATTTAAAAAAAAAAAATCATGCTACGAGATTTATGTTTATTTAAACCAATGTGTTTTGTGATTAAATATGGGGTAAGTATGAGGTCAGATAAGCCATCATACCGGTTGAAGCACCCACTATTTTTTCACGCTGACCGTTCCAAGGCGGTGACCCTTGAATACATAAAATCATTTTCTGTGAATTTGTGTGTGGAACGTTTTAATGTTTCCAGTTCTTTAGTTCGTCCATTTTAAGTGATTATTTCTTGGCTAAGCGAGAGGTTCGGCTCGCCTATACATCGGTTTAAACCTTCAACGGTTTGTATTGACTGATCAAAGACTGTGATGGCAGCTTCAACCATTTTTTATGTTTCGTGTGTTATATAGTGTACCGTATAATACAGGATACTTGCTTTAAATAAAACACTACCGGAGGCTAACATTATTTTCTCTCCGGATAATATTTCAGATTTTTCATTCATCCTATATGACAATGTGGAACGCGTTTTTCTTAGTATTCTAGATGAATACATCTCATTATAAAGCGTCGCGGGAAAAAACCCAACAAAATTACGTTGATAACCTTTAGTTTTGATTTCCGTTCAAACGATGATTACTGTGAATATTCTATGGAATGTAAGTAAATAAACCTATTGTCATGTGAAGGACATTGTTGTTAAGGAATACACCATGTGTTAAATACATTAAAAATGTGTTATAGCTGCACTATAATATATACTTTCTTGGAAGAAAAGGCTACATACACGCGATATTTAGTTGTTTGAAAAGTGTTTTCATTAATGGTTCAATAACATTATTATTTGTTTTTGTTGTTGACGATCTTGCACATGTTGCATATGATTTAAATTTATACACCAGCATGTTCAGTAGGCTTTACTTTATTACAGTCAAAGTGCATCGGTGTTTATGATTCAACACGTTGTGATAGATAAGAAATGACGAAAACCTTACGAGTCCTGACACCTAACTGTTACCATATGAAACGATTTATGACTTACAGGTTTGATATGTGAACATGAACGTTTCATAGGAATTATCGAGATAATAATAGTCGATACTTTGTTAACATTACTATTTTTAAGGAATACGTTTTATTAAAACATTTATTTAATGATTTAAACAATCTGCTTGAATTGCTTTTAAGCCTGTTATTGCATAACGAAAACGCGTTCGTCGGTTTGTGCATCAATGCAATTAGAACTCATGTCAAGTCGCGTGCTCAGAGCAGTATGGCTGCGTGCAGATGACATTTCAGCGAGTATATGGGATTGATAATAAACTGGTTTATTGTAAGAACCCGCTCGCAAGATATGATGATAAACACATAACCGCACGTGTAAAGGAACAGTTACAGGATTTTAAAACGATGCAGACGGCATAACATGCCGTCTGTGAAATGTTTCGTATTTTTATTTATAAAAGGTGTCAAGCAACACATTCGACGTTGTGAACAGATGAACACATTTATACTATTTTTTGTATAGTTTGACACATCTGATTTATTTATTCATGAAATTGTATCTAGTATAGGGGACACGACACATTCGCGCGGACTGTTTTCATTGTTTTAAAGAAGACATAGTGTTCTACATGTATTGAGGAAACCTTTAAAATTACATAACGTGTTAAAATTGTATTGTATGAAAAAGTATGTGAATGCTAAACAACTGTTATAAAAGCTATATCTTTAGCTGATTTAGCATACTCAAGGGGCCTCATAATCGAACGGTATTGCTACAGAAATTCCCCTATTTATTGTTATTGTTACCATACATTACTTTTCCTTTCTTGTAACCATAAGTGTTACTTTAAACGAGCATATCGACGGTATTTTGTCCTTAATATAAACATTGATATTCCCTCTTTTCAATTAGCTTAAATCTAATATTGATAAATAGTTCACAAAAGCACATTAAATAGGGTATAGGAATGCTGTTATAGATGGGTTTTTTTTAAAAATCCATTTTGTATTTTTGAAAAAGTGATACTGTTAAGGCTTCCAATACTTCTGTTAAACAAAGGGACGCGTTCATTTAAAGTATTTTTGTAGTATACCCGATCAAAGTACAGGTACCTGTGTTCTCAATCAACATTCCAAAACCTATAAGTTCGTTTGTATCTAAATATCAAACGGGAATATAACTAAGGAAGCGATTATAAACTAACTGATTTTAGAGTTCATTTACTTTTTGTTTACGATAATCACGCATGCTTTATTTCAACAATTCAAATGCTTAACACACATGTATCCATCCTTACTGAATGAAAAATGAAGAACATATTTGAGTAATGAGTTATGGAGAACACTGAACACTTTTAAATGGATGGTGTTTGTTTACTATAGCGTATCATTACGCAGTACGCATTATGAACATTAATGAAATCCAGAAGCTTTACAATCCGCCAGTTAGCTGTTAAGCTACGTAGTTTAGCCTGTCAGATATAACAAATTATATCTTGAATCTTCTTTTCATTCTCGCGTGTAGTTTTTGACGGGGCGTCTCCAGTTTCCTATATTTAAATAATACATTACCAGATTATGAATACCTTAGTCGTGAAAAGTTTACAAATGTGAAAATGAAATTTGTTGCCAGATATTTAATATTTCATTTACAATTTGATTGTGAGATGATAATACAAATTATGTACATGACTGCTGAACAGGTACTAATTTAGAGGGAAATCTTTCTTCATATCTTAAACGGAATTATTCACTGGGTGGCAAAGTGGAAAAACGGCCTCACGTACACATGCAAAGTAATCAATGTGTTACCTCTGATGAGTCTGTCATGTTTTGTTCTACTCCTTATGCAATAACTTGACACTTTGAATACGGGTTGTATTTAGCGACATTCTTTTAGGCCGGTGACACCCTCCTGCAAAACAGTTGGTGTTCAAGTAGCAACGCCCCACCCACGACTGACATCCAAATACAATATTTACGCTTGATGTCGAAATATTACCATTAACGTGAACACGTTCTTTTAGCAATGTAAAAATGTAGTATACAAAAAATGCTTTGAAATCTGGTCCATTAGACAAAAAAACAAAATATAAAAAGGAAATAGCATGGTTTTATTTCTGTTTAAACTAATAATTAATTAAATTAGCAAGTGGTGTTTTATCACGTGCTTTACACCCGATGGTCACATGCATAAGACCAATTAGCTGATAAACATTAAGCAGTGGAAACATAGAAATAAATATCGAGATACGTCAGATGTAGTGCACATTGATTTATTATCTACATGACACTCCCAACTGGTAATTACATGAATACTGTCTTTTTTAAACCGATTTGGTTGCGTGTTTACGCTTTTCATTTAAGCTTCATATATGTGTTCTTTTTTTCCGCCGGTATATCGCGTCATGAACTCTAAAAAACTACTTTTAAAATCGACCTTGTGGTTGTTGTTGATGCTATGTACTATGAGAAAGTTATGCAATGACATACATCTTTCAAATAATGGCCCTGTTTCGAAAAACACATTACAGAGCACATTAAATAGGGTAAGTAAGGTCAGACCAGCTATATAGAAACATCATACAGATTCTTTTCTTGTAAGACGCGGTGCGTATCCATAGATCATTATTATTTGTATTAATTTAAAAACACGATACTTATGCATATATTTCTATACAATACAATTATTACTATGCTAATGTCAAAATTAATGTTATGATTAAGCGATTATAAAGTTGCATGTCATCATCAAATAAATTATTTTCTGTTTTTGCCGTTTAAAACTTCCCCGTAAGCCTCGTTCAAAAAGGTTAACCAGTAATTGTAATAGTGTAAGNCATTTTCTTCACTTTTTTCAAAAACCACCATCAGAATAGCAAACAGTTTGGATCCTGATGAGACACCACGTTCTGTGGCGTCTCATCTGGATCCAAACTGTTTGCAAAGGCCTTAAAAATTCGGTTCCAGCACTGAAAGAGTTAAGAAATGTACCGGGAAACGTTCTACTGTATTCACACAGCACCAATCAAACTGGTGTTGTATTAAATAAATAGAAATATATAGACGATATCTATAATTGACGTTGTAGCTTGTGTATAGAAAACACAACTAGGAAACTTACAGCTGAGCCATTTGTGGAACATGTATTTATTTTAATATCTCGTTGTGTACTCAATACAATAATTGTTAATAACTAATTGCATTAATCATGTCCCAATTAACATTACCTTTAAATACTAAACGCAGTAAACGCACAGCAGATCTCGAAGAAGAAATGTTTTTAAAATAGTGTCATTGAACAGCCTGCCATTGGCAATTAAAACTTCCCATACCGTATTCCATGCTTCTCAGTAGAAAACAGACAACATAAAAAATGTGTCAATCATTTCCTTAATAAATGAATTGCTAATTACATTTCAGTTAATCAACGTACTCACGAGTCTTTTTGATACTGCTAAGAACTACTTCAACCCGCACAATATTCATTAAGCCTTAGAAAACAAGCACATGTTTTTGATATGAAAGAAACTACTTCAACAGTGACAGCGGTAAATTTAATGAACAATTAAGTGTTTGATCAAAGAAGCCTGGAACAGCCGCTGCGTTATTCTATTAGCAACCAATGCCTTTTTGTGATGGACCTTAACGATCGAAAAAAGTTAATGATTTTATAGTGCTGAAATCACACAACTTCGTTTTTAGTGATTTGGGAGATGATTGATCATCACGAATTAAAAGTGCCATAAATAATTATTTTTTAATGAGCATATCATGTTTGTCACAATATTCTTCTTATAGTTAAATGTTATGTTACAGACAAAGAATTTTTTTAACGTATACCCACTTACATATCCCACGAGAACAATATGCTGTATTAAACCACATGCCAAATACGGCTAAATAATATAATAATAAAAGTAAAAAATAAATATGTTCGTGCTCGTAGTCTTTTGCGTTTATGATTCTATATTAGATAGTGTAACTATAAATAGTAAAAAAATGACGTCGCCAGCGGGCCGTTATTCGCATTTATCATACCACCACATTGATATCTGCTTGATATCCTGTTGCCTGATATCTTTTTTTATTTATCCCACTTTTACAGCGATTTCGGTTGATTATAGCCCCGTTGATTAAATTTCTGCTATAATACACCGAGTGACGTCATCAACTGCCGAATCGGAACTACTTTTTTCCCACGCACCTTGTCACCTGTTTTTGCCAAGTGCATTAATAATAAAAACAATCTCAACTGTTTGTCAATTTTAATGATCTTTAAACAAATAAAAGAAGTAAACACATGTGTTTGTTGTCACTTATTGTCATTAAAACTCTAGTATTAGGTAAATTTAACACTATGTTGCAAATAGGTTCTGTTGTTGTCAAGAGCAACTGAAAAAAACTCAAAATGTCTGACGAATTTAACAAAACCAATTTCTCATTAATTTGGGATGAATTAAATGATGAAAATGAGCAACAAGCAACTGAAACAAAGGACATTTTAACACTTAGCCA
>VMBQ01001835.1:84200-119486 GCA_007657795.1 Dreissena rostriformis | reverse complement strand
ACATTGATATCTGCTTGATATCCTGTTGCCTGATATCTTTTTTTATATCACGGTCAACAGGAAGTTCATATATCAGTCATGTGTGGAGGCTACTAAGACTTAATTACAATGTTTTGTTTTATTGTAAAACTGAATCAGATTTATCAAAACAAACAATTTGATACCAAGATGTATTACATTTTATCCACAGAAAGCAACACAAACAGCAAAAAACGTATTTTCCAAATATTTAAAATGAATGTGTAAATGCTGATGACGTCATGTTCGACAGGAAGTTGTTAAATCAGTCGATGTTTAGATGTAAGTCATTTTACTCGGAATGAACTATAAAGTCATCATGTTTAGTAAAATAAAATCAGATTCAACAAAACAAACACGTTGATACCAGGATGTATTATATTTTAGACACAAAAAGCAAACAAAACAGCGAAAAACATATTTTACAAATATTAAGCGCAAGTGCTCATGACGTCATTAGTAACAAGTCAAACGTCAACGATCATATTCATTCCCGCTAAAAATGCAGCGTCGTAGCGATTTTGTTTTAATTATTTCTTTTAAAACGGGGACTTAGAGAGAGGTATGATAAACAGAAAAACAGGTTACTGCCTGATCTTTTTGTAATATATCAGGCTCGGCACGAATAAAATAACGGCTCGGCAAGCCTCGCCGTTATTTTATTCTAAGCCTCGCCTGATATATTACAAAAAGATCAGGCAGTAACCTGTTATTCTCTATAAGCGGGCTGATATAAATTATATTGGCTCGCCGGGCCGATTTTTTATATCAGAAAAGAATCGGATCGCGCGGCGTCAACTGAACAAAATGGCGTCCTTAACCAGTCTTTTTCCAACGGTGATTAGAACAATTCAGCCACAAATCAACGAAATAATAACAAATAATGACAATTTAACGTAGCACACAATTGAAATAATGAAAACAATATCGATTGCAGCTGAAACTGTGCTGTAGATTAGATTGATGACACTATTTGAGCTTCATGTTTAACAGTTATCCAACATCAACATTTAGTAAACAAAACTCTTACCTCAATGGAAACGCTTATCCAATGCTTATAATTATTATATTACAACGATATAAACTTCCATTTTATGTTTGTTGTCCATCCCTTTATCTTAATGTATTTCAAACTTCACTTTTTGAAACGTTTTCGAAATCGAATGACTGCTCGGAGTGATTTATTTTATTCCTCTTGAAGTTTCCAATTAAACATTTCAAACACACAATCCGAAATACGTTTTGAATTCGTTCGATGCTGTTTTAATAAATATTTTACTGTTTAACAAACCACAACGTCCGAATTGTTGTCACTAAAATCCAAAGTGTTAAGCTTAAAGCGGTGTGTTTCGTCACATAAATAACGTCACGCGAGAAACGTCATAAATTTCGTAATCAGTTGACTAAAACTAAAAGTACGGAAAGCTGGTTCGGTAATAAATTTAAGTGAAGGAACAAACTATAATGATATGTAATATAAAACGATAACACACGGCTGAGCTGGGCCGGCCGTCTATAATCGGCCCTAGCCACATAATGGCCCTCGGGCCGTTATGTCGGCAGGCGGGCCGACTATAGACGTCTGGCCCAGCTCAGCCGTGTGTTATTGTCTAAATATTCTAAACTTCGCTATTATAAGACTGTATTTTATTTGTGTCACTGGCCAATAATAATAATAATATTAATAATAGTTAATAATAATATAAACAACGATTCTCAGTTTTTGTCAAAATATGTATTCAATACATAATTATAAACAAACAAGCATGTACTACATTCACTAGCAGACATGGAATTTTTAGCAACACACGGGAATTAGTCTTTGCTGTGGAAAGATAAGAGTGTGCATATCTTGAGAAATGGTCAGTTACCACCATTATAACCTCTACCTTTTGACCGTTAAAGACCCAGTTAATCCAACATATCATTTCCATCGGCGTGGATGTGGTAATTTTCTAAATTGAAGCCGACTGTATCTTGGTGACCTTGATCATCATGAAAGGCTGGCAAAATATCATCTCGCAATGATCCCGGTATAAGCAGATGCTTGTTTGCCTGATTACTTAAAAGACATCGCCTATATAATGCACATTGTATTAGTTCATTGTTATAATCTCTGTTTATTTTGCAACTGTAGAAGTAGAAACAGAACCAGAGGCCCCCAGAGCTGTAGGCATGGTACCTTGTTGTTTATGATTGATCGGTTCAGAGATGACAGTAGTTGTAATAATTGGAACTCAGTTTATACTATTGTATGACATCATTAGGTTTTTATCTAGAACTTTCAAAATGGGATAATATTTCAGGATTGACTGAAATTAAACAATATTTCAGGATTGACTGAAATTGAACAAACTGGCGTGTCTTTTAAGTCTCCTATGATTAGATAGAGCCGTTATTGTTTCATGGTCACCAGTCATACGGCTTTAGTCGTCGTTAGTTGACGTCCAGCAGGATATCGTGGGCTGAAATGGTATTGGGCCAGGGCTGTCATCCATCGCTTACCTGTTTCTTTAATATAACATGGACCCCCATACATTTGAAGTGCCCACAGTTACCTTTTCCGTTGCAACATCTGTGTCCATCAGAAATACTCTCAGCTGTCACCAGAATATGTGTCATTTACGGTTACACGATCTCCGACAATATCCGACATGAACCGTAGAGTATCGTTTGTATTTAACTCAACTTGTTAGCAGGTAAACATGGCAAAATATGATTAAAATCGATTTGATGCCAGACTATGTTTGTCTGGCTAGTTTCTTGATTAAAATGTGTTGCATAATGTCAGCATTGTTTAGCCTTAACCCTTTTAGCGCTGGAACCGGATTTTGAAGGCCTTTGCAAACAGTTTGGATCCAGATGAGACGCCACAGAACGTGGCGTCTCATCAGGATCCAAACTGTTTGCTATTCTGATAGTATTCTTTGAAAAAAAATCGAAGAAAATGCTAATTTTAGAAATTTAGCAGACAACATTTTAGCAGACGACAAATTTCCCAGCATGCAAAGGGTTAAACAAAAGACAACATTTGGTCTGCTGAAGCAAAAATTATAGACTCACCACTTCATGTTTAAGTACTCTTTTAATGTTTGTTACATATAACAAACAGGGCAAAACTCAGTATCTCCATTTCGGAATGTTTTAGGTCAAAAAGAAACATTCGCATTTATTGTTATGGGTTAATAAATATTGATAGTTTATGTTTTATTACATAGAAGCAGTGTATCCTCCATCCTTTCTATACTGAAATAGTCCGACCATTATTTGATAATTATTTAAACCTTTAACCAGATTAAAAAAATAATCGATAACATTATAAATGCTCACCACATCCCTAAATGGCTCATTATTATACCCCCACAAACGAGGTTTAGGGGGGTATATAGGAGTGAGCTTGTCTGTCTGTCGGTCGGTCCGTATTGGTTGTCCGCTCTCTAACTTAAGTAGTTTTCATCCGATCTTCACCAAACTTGGTCAGAAGTTGTATCTAGATGATGTCTATGTCAAATTCGAATATGGGTCATGCCGGGTAAAATACTAGGTCACGGGGTCACATTTTACCTCAGTGACAAAGCTCTAGTTTCATATAACTAAATCCAAATATTGGGACTTAACCAAATCCGTTTGGGTCGCATTTTTTTTTCTTGGCCCTGAGTAACACTGGTAACATGTAAATGGCAACACACAAAGTTTACGACTTAATACAAAATAAGCAAAGCAACAGTATAATATATATATTTTGACATTTGCCACCCGTTAACACATATTTATTGCATATTTGAGATACCACGGCGTTTATCATCACGAACTTCAAAACATACTCATAATTATGTTTAATACAAGAATACACAATCGCTATTATGCATAATAATATATGTCGGATACACATCTGACTTATGTTTTCTTAACCAGTTAAAAATACGCATGTAGTTATGAATCATATTGAATATACTGAATTCCCCAACGTTTTCCTATATGATCAGATTAAAAAATGACACGTTCCATCCCCTTCCTTCCAAACGAAGTCCACTCTTGTCCATTTAACAAAGAAGCAAATCTTACAGAAGCGATCGCATATAAACTGGCTTATTTCAGCCATCAGACCACATTTAAATATATTCATTGTATAATAAAAAGTAAACCGTATTGACGCTATTTTCGCGCGCGTCATAAACTGATTAGCATTGTATACATTTTTTTGGTATTTACAAATTGTTTGAACATTCTATACATCATGAATGAGCTAGTTTTGTTATACTATATTTCATACATTACATATTTCTAATTACTATCAGCAATCATATGACGATAAAAACATATAAACAAATTATTATATAGTTCGAAATTTTTCTGAAATTGTAATACAACACAAACACGCGAATGTGCGAAACTGTCGTTTAATGTATGCATGCAATCCATAGCGAATATGCGCAACTGGACATATGTGTTTCTTTTACAACCATTTAAGTGTGTATAAATAATTAATAGACTAAAGATTCGAAACAGAATGACACAAAACACACGTAATTTACATGAAACACAAGGCAATAAACCCATACAAATAAATAAAACTGCGGTCACCGCCTTAGCACGGAATATGCAAAGCTTTGGGGGTTACCACCGGTTTAATTGAGCTCCAAACCTGACACTAGGCCAAGAGTTATTCACTAAACACTATAGTGTCGGTAAAATTAACCTCATAGCACCACACTAATAATATTTCGATGAGCATACATTTCAATTTAATCATCATCTTGGATATCTGATATCAGAGGTTTCTGTTCTCCATGTCACACGCCGGATTTGTGTTTTTGATATTCTCATGTTTTAAAAACATTTTATGAAATATTGTGCGAAAATAGACGTAAGCATCTTTAGCAATTACTCGATGCACGCCACTCCGTATTGTCCATTGTGAATTGCGTCAAACATCATCTGGGATGTTTGAGATGAGGGATCAAATATTCTGTGTGTTCATTTCGAAACAGGAACCGTTATAATTGATATCTTAGCTTTAAATAAGTTAGTTCAATGACGGTGTTCAAGATGTATAAAATGTAGAACGGATCAGTGTATATTATTACAAGGACGTGAAACGCGTAGGTGTTAGAAGCCTCAACCTGATTTGTAAATGTGCAAGATGTATACGTGGTGGCACAAGTTGCATTATCAATACCTGTTATTCGATACATATAGGTACTCGACGTGGTGTAATAGGTCGCCGTGGTGTAATGGATATGGTGTCCGCCTAGCGATCGGGAGGTCACGGGTTCGATCCCCATCGTGGGAGCGTTCTTTAGATCTCCCTCAAAGACACCAAGTACTGGTTCTAGTTCCAGGAAACGGACTCGAGAGCGTTTCAAATAAGTAGTAAGTACTTTATATGCAATCGAGCTTAAATAAATAGGTTTAAACTAACAATTATGTTTTTTATTATATGTAATATCAAAGCTGAACTTATTTAGTTAATATTAATATTTGATAATACCAAAATAATTATTTGTATTTATAATTGATTGTTAAGCAAAATAATTACAGCAAGTATAGAACACACGAAGGCAAAACTTAAAGGAGTGCCTTTTGTTGAAAATATTGTTCTCTTCAATGTGTTCACCACTTGCTCATTAGGCATCCATTAATACCATTCATAACTAATTACATTACAAATCCTTTTATCTAATGTGTGATTTATGTTCAATCATAAACTCGCTGCACATATCGTAAGATAAAAAAAAATGAATATTTTTTTTATCGATTAATCTTTAAATGGAGAATACAACCTCCCATATTGCCAAGTGTTGTACAGTTCTCACCGAAAGAAGAAATGAAAAAAATGATATTTTTTTCACGAAAACATGAATGTGTTAATTACAATTCAGTTAATCGTATCATTGCCGGCGTTTTTTTTTTCAACTCTGATAAGAATGGTTCAAACAGCACAATATTCAATTGGCCCACAGTAGAACAAACATCTGTGGGGTAATCGCAAGAGATGTGACAATAGCATTCATTTTATTAGTATTGTTAATTCAGTCTATTGGCTGAGATATCAGGATGAAACCGCAGCTCATAACGGACAGGTCGTTCAATGTTTGCGATGTGGTGTGACATAACTATACTTCCGAGTGTTATATTAATGGTTTTCTAGCTTCGAATTTCTAACCACTAGATGGTTTCCCTCGGGGCAACGGGGTTTGTATCACTCTGAGTCTTGTACTTAAAAATATTAATACAATTAACTAGGAAAAGAAGTCCTCACATGCTAATCAGGGACGACATTTTCCGCTTTAATAGTATTTTTCGTTTGAATTAAGTCTCGTTACATTATATGAAGCCAAAGAACACTCTATGGTAACTTTTATAAATAAGGTAATTACATGTTAAAACTTTTAACGATTTGCATATAAATAAGAAATTACAGTGATAGTATTTATCATAAAAAGTTGGTGAATGTATGAAAACACGCATAATAGGTATTTGCCCATTCATGTAACGTGACATTTCGATCAGTTTACTTATGCAGGTATATAATGATCAGTTATTGCTATTTTGTTATTGATGTGGTTGACTCCCTAAAGTTAGTTTTCATCCTCAATGTTAGCGTTTTGTAAGATGTTTTGTTAAAAATAGACTAATGAACACGATATATTTATGTTATAATAAAATAAAGAGAATAACAGGTTGCTGCCCTATCGTTTTATAATATATCAGGTGCTTAGATTAAAATAACGGTGAGGCTTGCCAAGCCTGATATATTACAAACAAATAGGACGGTTAGCATTTTTTTTTTATCCTTTTACTCTCCCTGGCTTAAGTTGAGAATATTTTGAGCAACAGAGTATATAATTTATTAAAATTGTGTTCATTTAAATGTGTATGGCATTGGCTCTCTAACCATGTATTGTGACTGTATCTTCGTTATTGTCAAAATAGACATAAAAATGCATTTAATTGTGAACCAACAAGAATTTATTTGCGCATGCGTAACCTGTATCCAAAACAACTGCACTGATACGGACATTTCTGTTTCGGAGCCTCCTTCGATAGCGTTGTAAATTGCGAGTCTTTCAAACTTTTTGATTTGATTCAAGCCCCGTTTACACTCAAAATGGACGAATATTTCGTACAAATATGTTTACCCATAAAAAAAATCAGTGTTCCTTATAGCAATAGCCAAAATGTCAACGGTAGATGTGGTCTGGTAGCATGGATTTAACAAGATAAAAAATGCTGTTTTTGGTTGCACAATATATTCAAAATATGTTCATGTACCATTTTAGTGTTCGTGTGTCGTATGAATAGATATCGTTTCGGGAAATTAAAAAAGAATATAATGTGCCACAAAAAAAATAAAAACGATCAGTTTGTTTCTCGTTAAATCTATGTTACCAGACCACATCTGGCGTTGAAATTTTGGCTTTTGTTATAAGGAACACTGATTTTTATCGGTTCACTTTATTTTACCAAATATTTTACGAAATATTCGTTGCTGTTGAGTGTTAATGGGGCTATAATTAAAACTACAACTTAAACGTCACACAACTATCATGTCCTCGTCAGCTTGTATCGTTAATTATGAGATTACTTACACAGCAAATACGATTAATAATTTCAAAATTGCATTTTACATACAAAATAAGACCGTTGCAATGGAAGTTAATACATATTTTTCTCTACATGGCCCAACTAAGTACATTATTAACAGCCACATGAACGTATACCATTTGAGTAAATTTCAAAATTAAGCTTATTAATTTGAGATGTGTGGTATAACATGAATTATATTTATGTGTGTATGTAACAGATTCACACGTATCACCAAACGCATGTCGAAAGGTCGCATCATCAGACATTTCGCACCATTTAGCAAATAATAAACACATCCGTTTCCCGCAACATTTCTTACTGTGCAACTGATGTTTTGTTAACAATTTGCAACGTGTTACGCCATGGATAACACGAAATGCACGTGCGGTGCGCGGTCATGAAAACTGATAACGATCGTGTGTGTGAATTAGTTTTTTTTTTATCCGTATCTCTGCATGACAGAGTCCTGTAAACGCAAATATAAGAGCGACTCGTAGTGAATTTAATCCACCAAGTAAATGACGTATAGGTGAAGTGGTCGCAGTTATTAATTGATGTTTGTGTTTCATCGAGAGCGCATGCGTTGTTACCATAGCTGACTTATTCAGCCATATGCGTGCGCGAATAGGCTCATTGTGTTTATTAATTCACGCCAATAGCTGTGAACATTGTAGACCCTGCACACACTTGTCTTGTCGTTGTTATTTCAACATGCGCCTTCCTCTGCAAGCGTTACAAACATATGCTGTAACTGTGGTGCATAACGCTATTTGTTTTACTGGTCTCAATTGTACTATTTGGCTAAAAAACAACATATTTTAATAATTGAAAAATCAGTCTTAAGTCACGAATCTTCTGTGTTGCTAAAGAAATAGGAATAATGAAAAACTCCATAACCATGTGTTCAATCAAAGTGGATAATTAATGGCATCTATTATACTGAACAATACATATACTATGGTATTAAACATGAACACGTATTTGATCTGTGGTAACCGCTTTGGTCAATGTTTAGCATTCGGGGTTCACTTTTTAAATGCAAACCTCACACTTAGTCCGGCAATAATCATTTCACACGGTGGGTACACAACTGACAGCTCAGAAATAGCAAAAACGCACAAATATATGCAAGTCAATGGGTCATTTTTCAGACAGTAGTTTCTTTGAGCCTAAGAAGAAGTACCGAATTTTGATAAGGCGCACATTGCTTCGAATGCCAATAAACTCGACCCATTTATATCTCCTGAGAGTACGTGAGGAAGTATCAAAAGTAAAACATCAAAACTTTATATTATTTCATAAATACCAAGTGCAATGTCAAAGTCAATGGGTACAATTCGGAAACGCTCATGCTCCTCATTGTGTCGCGATTACAGTAGAACGAAGATGAATCGCTGTGATGCAGTGGTCATCCTTTGATTACAGTAGAACGAAGATGAATCGCTGTGATGTAGTGGTCGTCCTTTGATTACAGTAGAACGAAGATGAATCGCTGTGATGTAGTGGTCGTCCTTTGATTACAGTAGAACGAAGATGAATCGCTGTGATGTAGTGGTCGTCCTTTGATTACAGTAGAACGAAGATGAATCGCTGTGATGTAGTGGTCGTCCTTTGATTACAGTAGAACGAAGATGAATCGCTGTGATGTAGTGGTCGTCCTTTGATTACAGTAGAACGAAGATGAATCGCTGTGATGTAGTGGTCGTCCTTTGATTACAGTAGAACGAAGATGAATCGCTGTGATGTAGTGGTCGTCCTTTGATTACAGTAGAACGAAGATGAATCGCTGTGATGTAGTGGTCGTCCTTTGATTACAGTAGAACGAAGATGAATCGCTGTGATGTAGTGGTCGTCCTTTGATTACAGTAGAACGAAGATGAATCGCTGTGATGTAGTGGTCGTCCTTTGATTACAGTAGAACGAAGATGAATCGCTGTGATGTAGTGGTCGTCCTTTGATTACAGTAGAACGAAGATGAATCGCTGTGATGTAGTGGTCGTCCTTTGATTACAGTAGAACGAAGATGAATCGCTGTGATGTAGTGGTCGTCCTTTGATTACAGTAGAACGAAGATGAATCGCTGTGATGTAGTGGTCGTCCTTTGATTACAGTAGAACGAAGATGAATCGCTGTGATGTAGTGGTCGTCCTTTGATTACAGTAGAACGAAGATAAATCGCTGTGAGGTAGTGGTCGTCCTTTGATAACAGTAGAACGAAGATGAATCGCTGTGATGTAGTGGTCGTCCTTTTATTGAAAAAGACAATAGGGCCTATCAATCTGTTCCAGTTAAATAACTTTCGAACATAGGCACTATCTTTACATGAATTTAGGGTGGGGGTTTTGAACACATGTTGAATACCGCCCAGTAAAATATTTGATGGTTGTGTACAATTCACAGATTGGCAGCAAGTCTTTTCAACCGACGTTTATACTCTCTGAACAATGCAAACGGGTGCAGGATTTTATTGTGAAAAATAGAAATTGCGTTCATATTGAAAGAGCAACACTTGTTTTCAAAACTTGAACAGCAGATTTCAGGTTACACTTCTTCTGAGAAAGAGTGATATATCAATGCAAAATGCGCATGGTTGAAGCCTTTGTCATTGAGCGCGATGTCAAAGTTTATCCGGGTTTATATCTGGGATATAGGAGATGAAGCATCTGATTATAAGATCTTTTCATTGAACGCAGTACCACAGACATTGATATTTGCTAATATTAGTTTTACAACACATGACGTCTTATTATGAGTAGGCGGTAAAGAGTTTATAGCGTTATTCGCATCACAATAACAGGAAAAACGAGAAGCGCCTTCATACAAAAAGTGTCAACTTTTTTTTATTTATTTATTTTTCCTCGTGATGTGTTGACATTTTCATTGCTGTATATTAAATAGATAAACCGGATACATTATGCTTGTATTAAACATTACATACCTGATCTCCCGTTTTCATTAAAGTTACAGTGAAGCAGATAAACCAACTCCCGCGTGCTTGCATTAAACATAGCATTAACACTAAAATGCTTTGTATACAATCCATATAATGCATGAAATACCAGGATGTGATTTTTGGACTAACGTTTTCGCAATAAAGAATGTAAGAAATATATAGAATTAAAAAAAATAAAAATAAAACAAAGAATCTTTTTGGGAATTAGCATCACTTTAATATGCTTTCTATTAGCTTCCTTAATTATATTCCCGTTTGATATTAAGATACAGACGAATGTATAGGTTTTGGAACGCTTGTTTAGTACACATTTAAATACATGTACTTTGAACGGGTATACTACAAAAATAATTGAAATGAATACAATATTATATTATAACATGAAATATAATTGTGTCATCAATAGAACCATATGTCTTCTTTAAAACGATGAAAAACAGTCCGCGCGAATAAGTTGTGTCCGTTATACAAAATATATTTTCATTAACGAATAAATCAGATGTGTCAAACTATAAAACAATGATATAAATGTGTTCATCTGTACACAACATAGAATGTGTTGCTTGAAAGGTTTGCCAAATAAAATACTATCTTATTCACAGACGACCAGGTTTGTCTTTTGCATCGTTTTAAAATCCTGTAACTGTTCCTTTACACGTGCCGTTATGTGTTTATCATCAAATCTTGTGAGCGGGTTCTTACAATAAAGCAATTTATCATGAATCCTATATTCTTGCCGAAATGTCGTCTGCACGCAGTCATACTGCTCTCGGCACGCGACTTTACATGTATTAGGAATACATTGCTGCACAAACAGACGAAAGTGGTTTCGTTATACAAATACAGGTTTTAAAGCAATTCAAGCAGATTGTTTTAATCGTTAAATAGATGTTTTAAAACTTATAAATAAAAAATAGTTATGTTTGTAAATTATCGACTATTTTTAACTCGATACTTCATATGAAACGTAAATGCACGCATATAAAATCTGTAATTTGAAAATCGTTTCATATGGTAACACGTTGGTGTCAGGACTCGTAAAGTATCCGTTATTTTGAATGTATCACAACGTGTTGAATCATAAAACCCGATTCACTTAGACTTTAATAAAGTAAAGAACAGAGCACAACAGACAGTTTATTCAGACGTATATAAACGTACGACGTCTTAAATGCATACAATAATAAATAAAGCACTTCCACGTGTCAAAATTTATTACTTCTTACCAGATCAATGAAACAATATATATAACACAGTTTTGAAACACAGAAAATCAATTATTTCAAATAATATCAAAGGCTGACCAATGGCTGAAAAGGGATGCATAGACTTATTTCATTGGAAGTAAAGAAAACTATTTAGTCAAGTAGTGGTATTTATAATAGAAATTCGTTAAGTTAAAGCTACTTTAACATATTTACATACATCAATAATTTCAAATTTACATGTTGATGCCAATAAATAATGAAACTTTACAACAGATATATTTATTTAATAAATACGTTTAATGTGTTTTTGTCGTAGAAAACGATATTAAACAAATGAATTGGGATTCATCCTCTATGTCCCGTTAATTACAAAAAAAGACAATAACGTTCTTCATGATATATTTTTGCTTGAGTTTCTTCCGGTCTGAATTTTAAACGGGTGGACAGAAACCTTTAATTTATCAAAGTTAAAATGTAGATATTTGGGCAATAAATCATAGTAGTATTCATATTCAAGAGAAGTTAAAGCAATTCTATACATATCTAGAATAGAACTTCTCTTCATGTTACTAAACCTTTCTGCTTAGAGGTGTCAATACGTCTGCATTTAAATTTACATATAAAAAAATTACACATTAGTTATATTTGCAGTTTCGAAAACATGGAAAAAATCTGTATTCGTTTAACAATTGCAACCCAATTTTTGCATCCTTTAATACAATCATTCAATGCTTGGATATACACAGTCTGTATAATAACATGTTTTACTGTTAACAATTTTGAACCAATTCAATTCGTACATACATATCTTTACATATAACGGATATCTGCCTAACTCACCATATACTACAGCAGTGCATGTGTTTATATTAACATTGAACCATCTTTTGCAAAATTTTAAATCAATGCGTTCGATCTCTTTTGATTTATTAAACCCACATACGTAAGAGGCATAGCTACCCAACAAAAGAATCAAACAATTGACAAAATAATGTTGGCTTAAGATCATAATGCTTACAGGTATTAAGTTAAATATTCATGACAAGTTGTGACGTAAGTCATAAATAACTGATTCTGTATACCAGGCTGAAGGTCGTGACATAACATGCAATCTAGTAAACACCTGAACACACAATCACGTTGGAGTTATCTCTCTTTCAACATACCTAGTAGAAACGCAGTGAATACTGTAACGGTATGAAACAATTGTCATGCTTGATACGAAAATATCAGGGCTCGTTTACCGGTAAATGCAACATGCTCTGGTTACCGCTGGGAGATCACTTGATGGAATCAGATAGTGCGGAGGACATTCCGACTGGGCCAACTGAAGAAATAAGTTATAGGATAATGAATAATAGCAATGCTTTGCATCAAACCTACGTGAAACATATTCAATGATTTCTAAACTGTTGAAACAACTATCATTCATTTTAAAATATAATTGTTTTCTGTTAATAATTGGTATTTATATAACAAACGTACACAGTTTAAACAGACTTGCTTTGACGCCAATGTCCAAGTTCTACGGATGATTGTAAATGATGACATTAAACACAGACACAGTATGGACAAAGACATGCAAGCCATCATAGTTTTAATGTAAGCGACACAATTACTTATTACTTTATTATAGTATTTAACACAAAACAAAGGATAATACATGTCTGCGGGTTTATTGTATGATCGCACTACATCAAATCTGAGGTTCGCGTGTTCAAATGAAATTATGTAAGCGGCCATTCAGCACCTTCTTCAGATTCTAGGATGGTAGTAGGCAGTTATTTGCATAAGTGTGTTCACTTATTACTGGTATAGCACCTTATCCAGAGTATGTGTGTAGGTTAACTGACCACAGTGATGAGACTAAAATACTGTTGAAAACTGCGAATTGATTTTGCGTTTATAGTAGACCTTTGCGTTTTTTTAATAATAGTTTTTGAGCGGCAAAAGAAAGGACTATCAAGTGAAAATAAACGAATCTTTAAATTGCAATTAAATATTATGATTTTTTTACGTCTCTCCATATATCGAGTTGATCTCATTAAATGAAATAAACAAATCTCTTATCTCGGTCATAAAATGCGGTTATCCATTCAGAATTATGCCGTCATTAACAGTGTAATTTGTCATTGAGGCATATCACACAAAAAACGTGTTTGTTCTGGGTTCCATATTAAAGAACTCGGCGGTTTTTGCAAGCCTTTTCATTGACGAGACGTAATTACACATATCAATAAATTCTTGCTGCGTGATTTCTTTCCAATCTCCGCAGGTGCTTATTTTCTGTGGTCGATTCATGAATCAAATGTGGTTTTAATATTTCTAAGCAGCAAGCGGCACTGGTGTGATTAATTCAAATCAAATGAACCAATTAATGTTTAGACGAAATGATAAACACAGTTTCGATTAACGTTCTGAGTGACTGTTAAACAATTGGAAATATGACAAGGTTGGATTGAAATTGGATCGATGGAAATCATTCACAAAACATGTATTTGTCAAAATCTGCGGATTAGTTAACAATTTAAAATGTGTCTTATGGTAATAAACTATATTAAGATATACATGTATACTGGTAGAATTATTTGGTATATTAACATGTGTCGATGTTTGATATCAGAACAAGCAGTTATCAGATTCTGGCATAGGTCCACTGCGCTAAGAACTAGTTAAACGCTTGTGAATTAAAAAAACAAACATTTATATTTAAATAGTCCAAATTCGAAATTATTCACTGAGAGTTCTATTAGTCTATGCATGTGTGGGCAAAATCACCGTGTCACCTCGAATATCACTACCGAGTCTCTTGAAAGTTAACCTCCGCACAGAGATTTGACTGGTTCCGAGCATAGCTCGATATCAAATCTCTAACCACATGATGATAGCCATTTAAACTTTTCCCGTTGTTATTATTTATTTATTTTTATTTAGGTATTTTTTTTTATTATGAAGTTAAACTTATACACTATTTTCAAAATATAAAAGAAAATGATACTTCTTTAAATAATATAATACTCAAACACAAAAATAAAGTTCTTGTGATGGCAGTGGTTATCGCCAGTAGTCATGGGGAGATAACCGCTTCGTGGAGTTTGCTTCAAAGACTGCAGCTTAGTCTCAGCTGTTGCTGAAACGTGTTGCAGTTTACCGTTAATCAAACAAAATAGTTCAAAACTGCTTTTGATCCTGAAATCCATACTTAATGGATTTATTTTTATTTTTGCGTAATTAATTGTATGATACTAAATGAAGAAACGAGCAATACCGCTATTGAGATACTATTATGTTTCAATCGACTACATTTAACCCTTTTATGGATCAGACATTCAAATTCCTGATACCCATGAATGCATTTTCAATTATTATGTATGAGTATACTTCTCGCAGTAAAGCAGTCTTTATAAAGTGTATGGTTACTGTATAAATTGCCATTGAAAAACAGTGAGGTGTTAAGAAAAGTTAAACAGTGAATATTCAACTTAAACAAACTGCAAAAAAGACTGTATTAAGATGATGGCACATGCTTTATTTCAGCAATTCAAAAACGTAACACAAGTGTATCAATCCTGACTTAAAGAAAAAGAAAGAGCATATTTGAGTATAACAAAAATACCGATGTATTGGTTGAATGATTTATGGAGAACACTTAACTCTTTTAAGGGATATTGAGGCAGCTTATTAAACCGAGGGTAAATTTATTGTAACACCGATGTTTCGCTATTATCATAACACTATTTATTTAACTTGATACATGTTGGGATAATCGGATTTTTAACCGGGACAAGTTTCAAGATTTGTCTGTTAGTGTATTGTCGGATTGTAAAAAAGCAACTGACGAAGTCGAACAGAATGACATCATTGCAGAAGCGTTACTATTAGCTGGTTAGCTGTTTAGCGACGTCTTGTACAGCCTGTCAGATATCACACCTTTTATCTTTAAATTTCCATTCATTTTCGCGTGTAGTTATTGACGGGGCGCCTTCTAATTTCATAGATTTAAATAATACATTAGCAGATTATGAATACCTTTGTCGTGAACGGTTGACAAATGTCAAAATGAAATTTGTTATTTAATATTACATCAGAAATTTGATTGTGAGATGACAATAATAATTATGTACATTATTGTTGAACAGGTTCTAATTCAGAGGGAAATCTTTCTTCATATCTTAAACGGAATAATTCTCTGGGTGGCAAAGAGGAAAAACGGCCTCACGTATATGTTTACCTAAAATCTTTGCACGTAAATCAAAGAAGCCTATTTTTCAGATGTGTTTTCTTCATGTCTTAAACGGACACATTGAAAAGGATGTCAGGGAGGACTTGTTTAACAATTCTGAACATGTAAATATGTACCATAACCTGAAGAAAAGTTCATGTAAAGCAGTGGAACCCATAGTGCTGATGTGTTTTGGCATAATTTACGTATAAAATAAAATACGATTGGAGTTAATGTAACAAGAATTTAAGGTCACATGCTTAACGAACCTAATAGCAATTGGCGGTAAATCATTCTCCCTTCTCACATACCAACAAATATATAAATCTAATGTATGTTTTTGCATTTCTATAAAAGGGACTTGCCCGAATATTGAGCATTGAACTGGGAAAACTGGGCTTAATGCATGTGTGTAAAGTGTCACCCCAGATTAGCCTGTGCAGTCGGCACAGGCTAATCAGGGACGACACTTTTCGCCTTCATTAGATTTTAGTTTAAAAAAGTCTTCTTTACAATGAAAAATTCCGTAAGAGCGGAAAGAGTCGTTCCTGATAAGCCTGTGCGGACTCTACATGAATTAAGCACAGTTTTCCCGGAACGGGGGATCATTTTATTTTAAACGATATGTTAATTTACAAGTAGTTTACAAATGATAAATGAACAGCGTCTCAACCTCTTCATTATTCTGACGATTTTACCATTGGAAAAAATGTGATGCATTAAAATTAGTGAAAAGTGTAATAACGCTGGTTTTATTAAGAATATTGTTTCCATCTATCACAAATTGTCTGAAAATTGTCAATTTTCCCAACTTTGAATCTGTCCCTTTAACACAACACGATGTTATACGAATTTGATAAAACAAGCTCATTTTTTTAACTTGTTATAGTTGGTAAAATTAATTATAGTATTTAATTTGTATATAAAACACATTTCGATCTGATTTAATAATGTAACGCAAAAATGTTTTTAAAAAACATTTGTTTTCATCAATGGAAATCATACAACAAAACTATGTTGCACCTACAAGAAATCTGTCCCACAAAAACTAGGTCGATAACACGTCGAGACAAAATAATTTTCAAAGGATAATGCAGGCTATAGCTGAGAACAATCCAGCTGGAACGTTAGTATATATAAGCGTTTAATGGTTTATTCAATATACAATAGACATTCCATCCATGAGTATACATGCTCAAAACATGGTAACATATACAAATACATGAACTGTGATCAGTATTGAGTTTCATAGTTTGTTAAATAAAGTATCAATACATGAAAAGGGCTAGGACAATTGGAGTACAGCATTTAAAATCTGTTTGACAATGTAATAACGAAAACATAAAAAACAGCAAAGAATCTATATGAGAGCGAAAGTCAATTTTGAGTTATTAATTATACGCAATGAATAACATTTACTGTACTGCAGTTCTACATTAACGCCATGCTCCATTCTGCGATAAATGTAAATTGCGCGTCCCATCAACTTTCAACACGTATCCAAGCTTTGAGACCCATCAACTCTCAGTAGGTATCCGCGCTTTACAAAAAGTTCTTCATGTAAATGCCTAACATATAATTTCAAAACAACCCCTCAGTCAACCGAAAAGTATATTATCAAAAAGTAAATGGAATGCATGTTTTACTAGGGCTTGATGTAGTCAAACGGAACTGAATACTCAAGCGTTGTCAATTTGCATGGGGACTTTGACAGCGACGCTACCTAGTAACTTTAATTTAATTTTCACTCTCTAATTTCTGTAAACATGTCGTGTTTCTTAATAATATTTAATATAGTAATTAATGTCTTACCCCTAATGAGTCTGTCATGTTTTGTTCTGTTCCTAATTCAATGACTTGATACTTTGAATCAGGGACGTATTCAACGACATTCTGTTACTATGTGAAAAGCCGCTTGTTAAATAATTTGAATGACAAATGTTCAATCAGCGCCGCTCCATTCACGACTGACTGTATTTTATTGACTGATACATTCAATATTGACGCTTGATGTCTAAATATTACCATTAACGTGAACACTTCTATTAAAAAATTACAAGTAAAAAACATTTTTTTTTAAATCTGGTCAATTCGACTAAAAGCCAAATATAAACAGGAAATAACATGGTTTTATTTCTGTTTAAACTAATAATTAGAATAATAAGTACGTGGTGTGTTAAACGTGTTTTACATCCGTTGGTTACATGCATTAGACCAATTAGTGAGTTAACATAAAGCAGTGGAAACAAAATAAAACTATAAATGGCGCGGCAGCGGCCGAAGCGTATCCCCACGCCGCATAAATTGGTGAAGAAATGACGAAGTTATGTTAAAACAAAATTTTGTGTGCGCGTGGTCATGCGGCGTTGGGATACGCGTCGGCCGCGGCCGCGCCATTCCTTGTTAATAAATGACATTAAAGATTCAAAGTGCTGACAGAACTGGTGTGACGATGCTTTTGAAACTGAAACTGAAACTGGTTTATTTGCTAAAACGCATATTTCTACATTTACACATATTAAATGGCGTTGTACATTATCTATATAAATAAAACTATAGAAATGTAAAACAAAATTAACACATTAAAAAAATAAGAATTATATAAAAATAAAAAATAAAATTTTCATATCACAATATCTTAAAACCAGTTAAGATACAGAATAATTAATAGATACGTATAAATATTAATCTTCTAGTTTACTATCACAAATGTTTACTATTTTCTACAGTTTATTGACTTGTTAAAACAATGAGAAATAGTCTTTAAAGAAGTGCGTTTTCAGATTTCTTTTAAAACAGTCAATCGAGGAGATTTTTGAAGAGGACGGATATAAAAGCATCAATTTAAGTGTATCTACATCACCACAATTGTGTATGTGGGTACGAAAATTTTGGGTACGAAAACAAATTCGGGTACGAAAATTTTGGGTACGAAACAATTATGCCAAAAAAAAAATTTAGGTCCAAAAAAAATTTGGGTACGAAAAAAAATTTTGGTACAAAAAAAATGGGTACGAAAAACACAAATTAGGTAGGAAAAAAATGTGGATACGAAAACAAATTTGGGTACGAAAAACAATTGGGTACGACAAATTTTGGGTACGAATTTTTTTTGGGGGGTACGGGCAAGTAGTACCCGTGGGGAACTTAACCCATTCAGTGGAACTGGGAGGCGGGTTACATTCTCGATCAAATCTAAAAATAACTAGTGCTTATAGTGTATGAGGAGATAGTGGCCAGGACGGACGAAAAGGTAATTTTGGGTGGGTGTGGCCTATGAGGGCGGGGCCCTGGTGTGGGTAATGTGGACATGGATGGTCGAGATAGATCGTGTTGCCATAAGAGATGTTCAGTATTCATTTAAAGTCAATTGGCGAATACATAAAGAAGTTATGTTAAAACAAAATTTTGGGTGGGCATGATCTATGTGGGTTGGGCGCCCCGGGGTTGGTAATGGGGCCATTCATAGTTGAGATTAAACTATTGTCATAAGAGATGTTCAGTATCAATTTGAAGTAAATCGGTGTAGCAATGAAGAAGTTAATGTAAATAACCTAAACTAGCTTGTTAACAAGGTTTAACTATTGCCATATAAGGAAAACTGCCCCGCCCCATAACTTTTGACCCAGGGGTTAGATCAAATTTCCAAATAGTTCACCGTCGCACATATGCTCATAGCTACAATGTGTGAAAGTTTCAAGGTTCTAGTGCTAATAGTGTAGGAGGAGATGGTGGCCAGGACGGACGGACAGACGGCGGAGATAACCACAATATCACCACGCTTCGAAAAGCATTGGGATAATAAATGTTCAATTTCGTCATAATCTAGTGCAAATTGATTAATTCCAAAAATGACATCCCCAACTGGTAATTACATGAACACATTTGTTGTTTTTTATTTAATTTGGTTGCATGGTTACGATTTTCTTTTTAGCGTCATAAACGTGAACTATCTTTTTTTCTGTCGGTATATCGCGTTATGAACTCTAATCAACTACGTTAAAATCGACCTTGTGGGTGTTGTTGATGCTATGTACTTTGACAAAGTTATGGAATGATACACATCTTTTGAATAATGACCCAGTGTCCAAAAACAAATTTCAGAGCACATTAAATTGGGTAAGTAAGGTCAGATCAGCTAGAGAGTAACATCAAAAGGATTATTTTGTTGTAAGGCGCTGTGCGTATCCATATAACAAACATGTTACTATTAATGTCTTTATTTAACAACACGAGACTTATGGGCATATGTCCATCAAATACAAGTATTACTATGCTAATTTCCAACATAACGTTATGATTAAGCGATTATAAAGTTAAGCATGTTATTATAAAATAATTCATTTTCTTTTTTCGGTTTCAATTTTCCTCTTAAGCCTCGTTCAAAAACGGTTAACCAGTAATTGTAATAGTGTAAGCAAACTGTATTTAACCCTTTGAGCGCTGGAACCGGATTTTGAAGGCCTTTGCAAACAGTTTGGATCCAGATGAGACGCCACAGAACGTGGCGTCTCATCAGGATCCAAACTGTTTGCTATTCTGATAGTGGTCTTAGAAAAAAAATCGAAGAAAATGCTAATTTTAGAATTTCAGCAGACGACATTTTAGCAGACAACAAATTTCCCAGCATGCAAAGGGTTAAGATAAATCTGCTGCATTTATTACAAGACGGGTACGTGCATATAACAAGACAAATAGCATAAATTGCTTAGGGGTGGAGGTCGATCTGTTAAAGAGAAGCTTTTTTTTAATCTTAAGGAGTGCACATAGAGCAAAGCATCAATAGGAGAACACGAACAAACTCATAATTAGTACATGCATGAAAATAATGCAGATAAAATTAATAATGTTATTGATGTTGTTTAATTGGAAATATTTAGGTTAACTGTGTGTTTTAAATATTACTTCTTTTGTTAAATGGTCTCTTTTTAACTTTTGAAAAATATCTTTAAAAAAGCCACGCCTGAAATTGTATCATAAGCGAACCTCATTAATTAAAAGACAAACGACCAATGGCCTTTACAATACAAGACAACGCATAAAACACAAAACTAAATACAACCAAGAATGAAACTGGGATGACCGATTCAAAGCAGTCGACAGGCTTAACTTATTAATTCGTAAGGTGTGAATCAAATAAAATTAAAATAACAATGAAATGGAAGTTAACAGGAAAAACATGTGAAAGGTTTATCAACTTTAACAGACTTTTGTCCTTTGTAAAAAATAAAATTAATTTGATATTTTTTAAACCTCTATACAGATGATGTCTTCATTTTAATTAGCGAACATCCAACCTATTACGCGTAAAATAATATGTATTTCCGAATTAAAGGCACTTATTGAAATATATTTTTTTTTATAAAAGTGAGCTGATTCTGAATTACAAAGCTCTAGTAAGTCTGATACAATGGAGAACAGGGATTCGCTAAAGAGCTCCAGTCAATTTGATACTAGGAACAAACTAGAATAGAACACGTTTGAGCGCAAGTTAATGTTGTGTTAGACATCACTCGTTTTACTGGCCCGCTTAGGCGAGGAGTCCTATACTATATTTTTGCATTAAGCCTAGGACCAATTTATAATCGTGGATGAATTGTTTATGTTTGTTATTTTATATGGTGTATACAGTGCTTTATTTCTAACTGGTCACTTCGATGCCGGTAAATGGATATGTTTATAAGTAGATAAACACTCATGAACGCAAGCGGTTCTAGTAGACACGTTTTAATATAATTTTTAATAACAGTAGATTTAGCAGACACACTTATATATTCAATCCATAAGAGAGGGGTCAATAATATAAACACATTTAAATTTAACAATACTTTCTGTTTGGGGTTATGTGTATATATAAACAATCTTCCAGCAGTTTCGTAAACCACAAAGCTCGCATCCTCGCTTCCGGCTCATGTGAGCTCGGTTGTTGGTCACCGTAGAAAACAAGTGGGGTTTCCTCCAGTTACTCCGTTTATCCACCACAGTACAATACCACATAAAATTGAATTTCTTTCGGTAAAACATAACTAGCTGGATATTGCAGCTGAAATACAAAATATTTGCTCACTTTCCAAAGACTTGTCAATTAGGCAGGAGTGTTTGAACACACTCCTTGTCCTGACAGTATGCGGCCTGTGGCGTAGAAGGACCTCAAATACTTCGAAATAGACCCAGACTTGCACTTATCACGCAATACTTTTCCATAAACTCATGGAAGCAAGACATATAGCTTTCACTTTATGCACAATAAATTGCCAGCAGTCAGTATCATCATTTTATTTTATTTAAAGTATAATCTTAAAGAAAGCATGTAGCAATAACATTGAAGAACCTTTTAAAACCAACTCACAGTACACAATGCATAATCAACTGCAAAAGTTCGCTTTATTCACGTATTAATTTAAAAATAATTACAATATGCATTATGCAACATAAATTCAACTACTCAGTTAAATTAAAATTATCGGTTTGTGTATCTATTCAAATATATATCTCGTAAGTGTATTCTTCGCAAAATAGATTAAAATCAAAATTGACCCATAAAATCTCATGGGATAAAAGCATACGTTCAATTACTGTCTCCACGCACGAATTTCCAGTTGTCAAAACATTTAGACAAACTATTTTCGTGCGTTCCTTTAACTGGCTATCATTGCATACTTAATTAAATAGAATAAAAAAGACTCGAATATAGTTTTAACTGGGTATTAAGGTGGAATTTAAATGTTTTGTAAAGGTTGATTTTCTTTTTGTCATCAAACTCTGTTGCAAGGGAATTTCGTCGCTGCTTGTCTGTAGCCGAACTTCTATTTTCGTATTATTCTAATACTTTTCTACATTATATTATTATCGTATATATTATGCCATACATTACACCCAGTTTCCGATATTGTATCACAGGTCTGATATTTAGACAATACAACACGGCTGAGCTGGGCCAGACGTCTATACCCGGCCCGCTGCCTGCATACCGGCCCGAGGGCCATTATGCGGCTATGGCCGATTATAGACGTCCGGCCCAGCTCTGCCTTGTGTGGTCGTTTATATTACATTACTATTCTATTTTGTTCCTTCACGTTAATGTATTACCGAACCAGCTTTCCGTACTTTTATTTTCATTCAATTGATTACGCAATTTCATCTTGTGTCGTTCTCATTGGAAAACGGAATGTTAGAAAATTCGTAAGTCATTACCTAAAAACATGAATGGCTAATTACATTACTGTTAATCGAACTACACAAAGGTCTTTTTGATACTGCTTAGAAATACTTCGAACCGCACTAGATTCAAATAAAGCTTAGAAAAACAAACACCTGTGGGTGATATGAAAGAAATTACGTCAACATTAAAATCGCGGTATTTTTATGAACAATTAAGTGTTTACGTGGCCACGGAGCCTAAAAAAGCCGCTGCATTGTTTTAAAGGCAAATACTGCCTTTTTTGTTATGGACTTTAATGGACAAAAATAGTCAATGATTTCATAGTGCTGTAGTACAACTGCTTTTTAAGGTCTATTTGTGCAATGAGAAAACAATTAATCATTGTACAAGTAATCTCAACTTAAGTAATTGGATGATGATTAATTAGAAATTAAAAGTGTAATTAAAACGAAGTGTTTTAATATGTATACAATTTGTGTAACTTGTTTTTCTTATCTTTAAATTTCATGTAACAGGCAAATATTAAGGCTAGTCAAACTTGTCTGACACAGACAAGTCTAACTTGTCTGACACAGGTTAATCTAACTGGTCTGACACAGGCTAGTCTAACTTGTCTGACACAGGCTAGTCCAACTTGTCTGNTGATTACAGTAGAACGAAGATGAATCGCTGTGATGTAGTGGTCGTCCTTTGATTACAGTACAACGAAGATGAATCGCTGTGATGTAGTGGTCGTCCTTTGATTACAGTAGAACGAAGATAAACCGCTGTGATGTAGTGGTCGTCCTTTGATTACAGTAGCACGAAGATAAATCGCTGTGATGTAGTGGTCGTCCTTTGATTAAAGTAGAACGAAGATGAATCGCTGTGATGTAGTGGTCGTCCTTCGAATACAGTAGAACGAAGATGAATTGCTGTGATGTAGTTGTCGTCCTATGATTACAGTAGAACGAAGATGAATCGCTGTGATGTAGTNGCGATCGGAGCTATTTTGTTTGCGAATGCAGACTCTGGATGCAAAGTAAGGTTAATTGGAATAACGGACTGTATTCTGAAAATGATTCTTCGGTATACGTATATTATGTTACCAATGGTGCGAATTGCAGAAGGCAATCGCCCCAAAAATGACATTTTATTGCATGTATTGAACGTCCACATCCCCTAAAACAGATGATACTTCACAAGGCAACTCCGGTTACAATTATATGCGTGAGATCAGCGAGTAACATAAGTTTGTTGCTCATTTGGGTCTTGCATTTGTTATGATTCCATGTTTGTTATGCTTATTTGTTTCGTTTCCGTTGGTTATAATATGAACATAACGAACACGTTACCAAGTGAATAGAAAACAGTTCTTGCAAGTATATATGGAAAATATGTCTCCATGGTTTATATGAATCGTATTTAAATAAACTGCAACATTAACATTTACATTGAACAGGTTAAACAGTTTTTTCTTTTTCTAAATAAAGACTTAAAAAATTCAAACAATTGCTTCTACATGCACTAGAAAAAACGAATTATATAAAAACACTACACACATAGGTAAATTAGTTGTTTGGAGAAGTGATGGTAAAAGTTTTCTTTTTTACATGTGCTACCAGCCATATAAATATTGCACATTCTCTATCAGGCTTCGCTATACCATGAATCGAATATTATAATAACGTATGAGTTAAAATGCTGTGAAACATACGATATAACGAATATTTTACCTATCCTGACACAAATCTGTTACAACAGTCTGACAGACAGACAGCATTATTTAAAATTGTATTTCTTACAGCAAAAGCTTCTTTGATATATTTACATACATTTGAAATTACTGATTTGTCAAATGAAACTAATAACTTGTGGATTTTATATACAGATGGGTTTATATAAAATATACGGCTAATATATGTTTTCCTTAAATCAGTGTTACAGCGGCACATACATATACAATTAAACGGTTTTCTGTCTACCACGGGTTTGATGTGTACAAGTACGTGAAAAAGCACTAACGAAGTTACAAAGAATCGTTTATTTATTTGAAATGTATATATGTTAATAATAAAAAATTGATTTTACATTTGTATTATGATAACGGACATTTATATTATGATTAAAACATTCCGATTTCATTGCTTTAAAACGAGTATTTGCAGAACGAAAACGCTTTAAAATGTGTGTGTTAGGGCGTTTGATAAGAATTCGTGTCAAGGCGCTTGCTCAAATTGTATGGCTGCGTGCAAAGGACATTTTGGCGGACATATCGGATTATTAATTAATTGCTTTATTGTGAGAACACGCTCGCAAGACATCATGATCAACACATAACGGCACGTGTAATGGAACAGTTACAGAACTTGGAAACGATGCAGACGACATAATATGTCGTAATTGGAAACTTGTCGTTGCACGGATGAACACATTTATATCTTTATATTTTGTGGGTTGACACATCTGATTATGGCATTCATGGAATTGTATGTTATAGAATGGGCAAAACACATTGACTTCGACTGTTTTTCATTGTTTTTAAGAGGATATAGTGTTATGTTATTGAAACCTTTCAACTTATGCATAAATTGTTAAGTTTGTATTTTAATGAACATTAACGTTAATGTAAAACGACAGTTATAACAGATTTGTTGAGCTATTAAAGAGGACTCAAGATGCTTCACAATCGAACGGTATTGTGACAGAAATGGCCCGCGTCTATTAAAAAGTATTATTCATATTGAAAATGCGTTTGCACATTTATCAGTGACGTCACTCTTTATTCTTTACTGGGTACACTTACGTTTTTGTTTTTAATCCTGGCTTTAAGCGGTACATATAGAAAACAATAGTTTTTTGTTACCTCGCTGGAAGTAAATAAAAATTGCATTTCATATAGTAAGGATTTACTGAAGGAACTAAGCACTATTGCAATTTTGAATCTTCATGATACTGATGTCTTAGGCAATTGAATGGAAAATATAGAAACCGATACCATTTTACCGTTTTAATGATGTACTTAACAGTTTCATCATAATTTGATAAAAGAAATGTAACGTAGTTCCAGTGATTTGAATATTATTCAATAGCTTTTATTAATGAATAGTAAAACAACAGAAGATTATCAACATATAAAGTTGTGTAACCATCTGTTAACCTTCCTTTCTTGTAACCGTTTGTGTTACTTTAACTTGAATTATTGACACATTGGTAAATTGACAATAACAATATATATACTGAAAAAGAATGTATACAATTTATTCAAAAACTGCAGAATAACGCTGCCAAATTATTAATACATTCGTATGGTTTATGAATAAAATTAAATACAAATTGAAAAGGAAAGCTTTTGTAGCGTTTTGCATCATTAATCTGGAAATTAATCAATTAGTGAGTATAATACATGTACGCTTCTCATTTCCAAAGTCCAGTGGTAGCGTGAAGGATTTTGCATTTTATAGCTAAGGGTTCGAATATCTTGAAGGCAATTTATTTTACCTTTTTTCTTGTTAATTATTTGTATTTAATACTGCTCCAAATATGATTACATGTTAGTAAATATATTAAATGAAATTGCAATGAAGTAGTCTGTGAACTTTAAGCACTTATGCTGCTGTGTCGTTGAATTTAACGTTACATTAACATGTCCTACCTTTTCATGTTAAGTACACAGCAAATGTACGTTGACAGACTTTAAATTTAAATTGACTAATCAAGAGAAATTACCTTAACGATAAAAATACTAAAACACAAAACGCAAAAGAAGTCTCCAAATAATTGCCTACTCCTGCTACGAACGTGTACAATTACAAACATATTGACACATATATCCTTCTTTTCTATTGTTCCATCCATTCCTTTAGATTCATCCGACCCTGTATATTGGAAATAAATTAAGATTTCTTATACTCTTGAAGAAGTAGAAAAGAAGGTTTGTAGTTTCGAATCTGAATTAAACAATGTGTTTGTGAAACACTTTGTCCCCTTTTGAGAGATTTTGATCCATATATTTGACCTTTGACCTTAAAATATGACCTTGAACTTGACCTTTCACCACTCAAAATGTGCAGTTCTATGAGATACACATGCATGCCAAATATCAAGTTGCTATCTTCAATATTGAAAAAGTTATGGCCAATGTTAAAGTTTGTGCAAACCAACAAATAAACCAACAAACAAACCAACAAACGGACAGGGCAAAAACAATATGTCCCCCAGTATAGACTGGGGGACATAAAAAGTTGTGGTTGGTGGTAGAGGATAGAAACCGGAAGTTGGGTGAACAAGTTACGAGGATCGAGGAAAAGACAGAGATTATAGACTTTGCCCTGAGTGCTGTAGACAGTAAAGTGAGTGAGCTGGAGAAACAGGGGAATACTTTGCAGGAAGAAGTTGTGTACTTACAATCACATTCTATGAGGAAAAACTTGATGTTCGGTGGCATACCGGAACCAAGCGCCGGCACTACAGAAGAAACGGAAAACACGTAACGGGCATTTCTTCACGAGAAAATGAAGCTGGCTAAGAAAGAAGCAGCATCCATTAGGTTGGAAGGTGTACATCGGTCCCCGGGATCGCCAGTACACGGGAAAACACGAAACATTGTGGCCAAGTTTAGCTACCTCAAAGGCAGGGCAATGGTCAGGAAAAATGGATAGAACTGGACGGCACGGGTTTTACCGTCTTTGAACAATATCCTCAGGAAGCGATACGGAAAAGAAGGGTATTGGTGCCGAAAATGAAAGGGGCGAGGCGGCTGAGAAAAAAAAGCGTACCTGGCCTTCGATACGCTCTACATTGACGGAACCCCGGTGCGTGCCTAGGAACACGGCGGTGATGAACTGAAAATCCTGTGCTGGAATGTTAACGGACTTACCGATTGTAAAAAGTTATGTTCAAATTTTGTAAATATCTAGGGTTCTAATGATATATGTTTTTTGTTTGAAACATGGACGAATAGCTCTAGTTATATAGATTTGAGTGGACATTTGTCTCTTAACTTTTTTAGAAAATTTCAACATCGTCAAGCTCGAAGAAATAGTGGTGGTATTGTTGTCTATATTAAAGAAGAACAAGCCGATGGTGTTTCAATCGTAAAAAATCATTATTATACAATAATTTGGTTAAAATTTGATCGTACAGTTTTTTATATCCCAGATGATTTTTATATATGTGCCACTTATGTATGGGGACAAGAATCTCCAGTATATAATACATTTAATGTAGATCTCTTTGAAATTTTAGAAAACGATATAACTAATTTTTCGGTATTAAGTAAAATATTTGTTACTGGCGATCTTAATAGCAGAGTTGGCAATACATGTGATTTTAAGATAAGATAAAATAAATACTGTATATGATGACTCTGATTGCTGCCCATAAAACACCTCAGTTAGGGCCTCTGTAGATAGCTCACTAAATTGTCATGGAGTTGGATTACTTGATCTATGCAAATCCACTAGTTTACGTTTTGTTAATGGTAGAGTTGGCAATAGCTGTAAGCAAACCTTTTATTCGAATAACGGTACGTCTGTCATTGACTATTTGTTGACAAAAGAATGCAGCTTTTCAAATATATCGGATTTTACCGTGCATGATTTTAACGAGTTCAGTGATCACGCCCCGTTACATTTTTCGTTATTATGTAATTATGTCTCGTCAGAGTATCAGTCTTACACCGATGTCAATTATAAATGGGACGATGTGTTACGAGAGCAATTTCGTTCAGGGATTATTTCTATGTTACCAGCATTTAATAATATTGTGCACCATATAGATTTTTCAAGTCGTTCATCAATTAATGACGTTTTGAATAATTTTACCGAAACTATTCGCAGTGTTGCGGACCCGTTATTCTCCAAAAGTCGTGTTTATAATACCAACCCTAGTTTTAATGTTAATACCTGTATAAAACATGCAGAATGGTTTGACCACGAGTGCGTTACTGCACGAAATTTGTACCACGCAGCTTTACGTGTTTTTAACTCTTGTAAAACAGATACTAACAGAGAAGGTTTATGTTCGAGTAAGAAATATTATAAAGACCTAATTCGCAGGAAGAAAGCCGTTTGCTATAGGCAACAAATGTTGAAGATCGAAAATTTAAGGAAGCAAAAACCAAGGGACTTCTGGCGATTTTTCAAAGCAAAAAATAGCGTCATTAAAAATAAAATATCATTAGAAGAATTTACAAAGTTTTTTGAAAACATTAGTAACAATAATGCTGATTTTTGTCATACTGGAGCAGAGGATTTTTGTTTAAATAATGATTTTAACTTAGAAAATTCTGCATTTCCTGAACTTGACTTGCCAATATCTGTTGAGGAAGTTCGCAATGCGATTAAACATTTAAAACGGAATAAATCATCTGGTAGTGATTGTATGTTGAATGAATATTTCCTTGAATGTAGTGATATCTTATCTGCCCATTTATGCGATGTGTTTAACGGTATTTTTGTATCGGGTTTTTTCCCCGATAAATGGACAGAAGGAGTTATAATCCCTTTGCATAAAAAAGGCTCAGTTAATGATGTAAATAACTATAGAGGGATTACCTTAGTAAGCTGCTTTTCAAAATTATTTACCACGATTTTAAATAAACGCATTGAAACTTTTTGCAATGAAAACACTATTATTTCGGATGCGCAGTTCGGATTTAGAAAAGGCTATTCAACTGTTGATGCTATTTTTATACTGATGTCAATTGTTCAAAATTATTTGAATGAAAATAAACGTTTGTATGTTATATACGTCGATATGTTTAAATGTTTTGACAGTATTTACCGCAATGCATTATGGTTGAAAATGTTTAAGTCTGGTATACAAGGTAAATTGTTAAGAATAGTGAAGGATATGTATGCGAATGTTAAGTCACGTGTTAAATCATGTTCATCCTATTCAGATTATTTTAGTTATGCGGTTGGACTGAGGCAAGGGGAGGTAATGTCGCCGATCTTGTTTTCTTTATTTGTTGAAGATTTTGAACTTTACTTACAAGATAGCATTAACTCTGGTTTGAGTATAGATGATATTGTGTTGATTTTATTATTATTTGCTGATGACATGGCTATTTTAGGCAAGTCACCTGCTGAAGTCCAATCACATTTAGATAAATTATATGTATACTGCAATGCTTGGGGGCTAAAAGTTAACACTGCAAAAACTAAAATAATGGTATTTCGGAAAAGAGGGCGATTAAAAGAAAATGAAAAATGGTCATATAATGGTATTGATATTGAAGTTGTTGATAACTTTAACTATTTAGGCACGGTGTTGAATTATACAGGAAGTTTTAAATTAAACCAAGAACATTTGGTTGGTAAAGCCCTTAAAGCATTGAATACATTATTGTTTAAATGCAATGAATTTGACATAAAACCGAAAATATTTTGCCAGTTGTTTGACGCTTTTGTGGGTTCTATATTAAATTATGCTTCAGAAGTGTGGGGTTTCACTAAGTCAGATGATATAGAACGCATACATTTAAAATTTTGCAAACGATTGCTACAGGTGAAAATAAATACATGTAATGTTGCTGTTTATGGAGAATTAGGTAGATATCCATTGTATGTAAACAGGTTTGTTAAAATTATTAAATATTGGTTTAAAGTTATGAACAATGAAAATATCATTATGCAAACTGTGTACAAACAAGCCTTGAGCGATTGTAATAAAGGTTATACAAACTGGGTCTCAAATGTCAAGAACATGTTAAATAATTTTGGATTCGGTTATGTATTTGAAAATCCAAACGTTGTACATGTTAATAGTTTTATTAGCGAGTTCAAATGTAGACTTGTCGACAATTTTAAACAAGAGTGGTACGGTAAAATGAATAATAGTACTGTATTAGATATGTATAAAGCTTTTAAAAGCTGTTTGGAATATGAAACATATTTAGATTTACTTCCTAGAAGTCTTCGNGCCTTCAATACTTTTCCGATCTCTTACATATTTGGCATGTAGGTACCTTGCATGGACCTCTACCTTTTAATGACGTTTGCGGTCACTGGGGTCAAGGTCACCGAGGCTCATAATAGATTTTCCGTCCCACTTTTGTTACAGTTTCTCATGGTGCCTTCAATACTTTACCGATCTCTTACATATTTGGCATGTAGGTACCTTGCATGAACCTCTACCTTTTAATGAAGTTTGCAGTCACTGGGGTCAAGGTCATCGAGGCTAATAATAAATTTTCCTTCCCACTTTTGTTACAGTTTCTCATGGCGCCTTCAATACTTTACCGATCTCTTACATATTTGGCATACGTATCTTGCATGGACCTCTACCTTTTGATGAGGTTTGAGGTCACTGGGGTCAAGGTCACCGAGGCTAATAATGGATTTTCTCAAGGTCACACTTTGATAACAGTTTCTCATAGCGCCTTCAATATTTGACCGATCTCTTATATACTTAATTTTCAACGTAAGGGGAGCAATTATCGTTTTCAAATATTCTTGTTTGCGTTTGTTCTGTGTGCGTAATACTGCTTCCGTTACCTATTTATGTCATTTGTTCACTTCATATCCTTGAACGATTGATATGAATTATTGTTTAAAACCTTTGACGTATTTATGATAGTCGCGAATCCTTGGTAGCACATCCAAGTCCACAGTGTGACATATTGGTCAGAGGAAATGATTGTCACCACATTTTATTACATAAAGGGACTTTGACTTCTTATCACACGCTGTAGTCGGGGGGATATTTGTTTTGGCGTTCGTCCGTCCTTGGTATGAGAGTATATACGGTAATGTAAAGTCGTTCTTCTTTGTTAAATTTACTTTGTCTCAAATTGTTATATTACATTTTGTATTTTGTTATAACTCATAATTTGTAATATAGACACGTCTTAATAAACTGTCTGTTCTGTTATGTTCTATATATGGATAAGAGGATGATGCACGTAAAATGCAGTCGCAATCCATTTGCTAATAACGGAATTATGGCTCTTTTTGACTTGGAAATACCCGGCCATCCGGAGGCATATCTCGGAACTGCTTGCGCCGATTTCATTGAAACTTGGCATGAGATGATGATGTACGTTAAATGCCGTTGCAATCCTTTTGCAATTTACGGATTAAGGGTCCTTTTTTATTTGAAAATATCCACACTTTTGTGCCTGGAGCAACATCTTGGAAGTGCTTGGGCAGATTTTATTGAAAATTGGTATGAGTGAATATATGGATGAGAGGATGATGCACGTCGATTACGACACAAACTATTTGTCAATAACGGAGCTTTTTTTTACTAGAAAATACCCTTTTTATATATTTTTTTTTCTGTGTTTAGCTGCAACTCCAATAACATATGAGCAATAGCCATAACACTTACCACAGTTGTTCTCAATCATCTGGGGCCGAGTCATATAACCCTAGAGGCAAGGGTTGGGTCAAATATCACATATGTGATGAATTAATGTATTCATATGTTAGCCAATACTTTACTGTGCATCAAGGGATGCTGTTATAACTCTCTGCAATTGTTCCCCTGTATCACATGTCACAGCCTCACAGGCAAGACTCGGGTCTTTAGGGTCAAGGTCAAACTTTGAGGTCGAATGTTACAAATTTTGATTAACTATGCCTTACTTTGTTAGGATTCCACCATACATCAATGGCTTTTCAAATGTCCCGATGTAATTGTTCAGCATTATCAGGCAGTGAGGCACAAACAAGACCCATGTCCCTATGACCAATGTCAAGGTCACACAAATTTCGTTGCACAGCGTCTTTTAATAGCAGAGTTATCACCATTTCTTCCTGCAATATTTGTCTTTTATAAGCGTTTTTTTTTGGAAGATTAAGTTCAAACTTGGTGGCGAGTATGTACACGGATAGCTGAATGAGGCACAACAATTATCCGTACACACCATCTTTTAATAACACAACCTTTTAATAGCGTCATTTGTTGCTTAATTATTTTTTTCATTTCGGATTTTTTAGATGATAGAACTGCTTTTATAGGTTTCATTAAACCTTTATTCAAGTGTATCAATGAATGATTCTATAAGAAGTTGTATACAGAGTTTCCCATTGCAAGCTAGGAAAATGGACCCAACCATAAACCAAATTTATTTGGAAGAGGATATTATCAATTCAACGAATTTTCTTGTTTAACTTCAAGCTTTGAAAAAATAATAAAGAAAGTGACATTATATATGTAGAGTACACACACATTTTGTATATTAAATGTTGGTTCATGCAGTTGAACAGCTTCGAAAATAAACTAGAGCTTTGTCACAGACGTGACGAATACCCCCACATGCCGCATTGACACAGAATATTTTGCATGTTGTCTTCACAAAAAACAGCGGACACCATGCTCAATGTTTAAAACGCATTAAGTGACTCCGTGACCTAGCTTTTGACCCGGCATGGCCCATGTTCGAACTTGACCTACACATAATCTAGATACAACTTCTGACCAAGTGTGGTGAAGATCGGATGAAAACTACTTGAATTAGAGAGCGGACACAATGCTGAATATGTAAAACTTACTACCCGGTAAGTGACCCCGTGACATAGTGTTTGGCCCGGCATGGCCCATGTTCGAACATGGCCTAGATATCATCTAGATAAAACTTCTGACCAAGTTTGGTGAAGAGCGGATGATAAGTACTTGAAATAGAGAGCGGACACCATACTGAATGTATAAAACGCATTAAGTGATCCCGTGACTAGTTTTTGGCCCGGCATGGCCCATGTTCGAACATGGCCTAAAGATCATCTATATAACACTTCTGACCAAGTTTGGTGAAGATCGGAAGAAAACTACTACAATTAGAGAGCGGACACCATGCTCAATGTTTAAAACGCAGAAAGTGACCCCGTGACCTAGTTTTTGACCCGACAAGGCCCATGTTCGAAATTGGCCTTAAGATCATACAGATTAAACTTCTGACCAAGTTTGGTGAAGATCAGATGAAAACAACTTGAATTAGAGAGCGGACACCATGCTGAATGTTAAAAAACGCACTAAGTGACCCCGTGACCTAGTTTTTGACCCGGCATGGCCCATGTTCAAACTTGGCCTAGAGATCATCAAGATAAAACTTCTGACCGACAGACAAGTTGACTCCTATACACCCCATAAACTTCGTTTGTGGGGGTATAATGACGCACGTTTTACTGATTAACGTGTTATAGTTAGTGTTATATTTGCTATATTTATGTATGTTTGAATGTTTTATGATCAGTATTTTAAAGTCCATAATGAATTAAGATACATGTATACTTTAATATTGTTGTATTCTACCACACGGCCGATTCATTATGGAAATAGATGTTACCCACGTCTCTGAAGTAATATACAATTAATATATTAATTTGAAATATTGCAACTACATGTTAGCTTCCATATCCATGCACAATTACCGGTATTTACATGTTGTATACTTGGTTGTTGATATGCATGTATGTATGTATGTATCAGTGATTCATTTTGCCGTGCGTCCCGCGTGCCAGACGCACGTTTTTTTTCTGGGGACGCATCATTCTCAAACATGTGCGTCGTCGGGACGCATTGTTAAAAAACTCCGATTTTCAACGTCGTCAAAGTTATACATACCGAGTTCGATTCGTGGAGATAAGCAAAACACATGTCAACTCAACACCGTTTTGACTTGTAGAACGTAAGTCACATTACTATTCGGAATGTAGAACGCGTATTTTGATTTGTTGAAATATATCAATTGTCCAATCAGTTACGGCGTTTTATTAGAAGTTTACTTAAATCTACGTTAATTGCTCACCTTAATTTTTTGTTAATATATGCTGCTTGTCTCTGCTCCAGGAATACACGGAAGGCCCAGGTCTTTACGTCTATATCTCCAGCTTATCTCCAGTTATTTTTCCTTACTTCACTTCATTCACTTCCGGAACAAGACGAAATTATTACGCTCAGTGCGTAAGTCTCATAGTTCGCATTAACTACTATTTACTTAAATCTACGTTAATTGCTCACCTTAATTTTTTGTTAATATATGCTGCTTGTCTCTGCTCCAGGAATACACGGAAGGCCCAGGTCTTTACGTCTATATCTCCAGCTTATCTCCAGTTATTTTTCCTTACTTCACTTCATTCACTTTATTCACTTCCGGAACAAGACGAAATTATTACGCTCAGTGCGTAATAAGTCTCACAAAAAATAG
>VMBQ01001835.1:0-81136 GCA_007657795.1 Dreissena rostriformis | reverse complement strand
ACTTTCCGATGTCCAAAGTAAAATAGCTCTGGAAAACTGTGTCCGAAAACAACCATTATTAACATGTAAATGTGATATGAGGCGGACACATAAAAACATACACAGTATGGGAGTCAAAACCTTATGGCGGAGAAGGGGTGGAGGTGGGTTGTGAATTTTGACCACACTGGATAACCACGTCAGTCGTAAAAGAACAAAAGGGCCACACTGACCAAGACCAAATTTGATTGGTCAAAAGAGCCCATGTGACCCCACGCTGGGGTTATATACAAGTAATAAGATATTAGGTTTGAAAAGGTATAATGGAAACAGAAAATTAACAATTAAGAAGGCGTACAATGACATAAAATCTTTTATGTGTGCATAAAATATTATAAGTCTGAATAAACTGTCTGTCTGTCTGTCTGTCTGTCTTACTGTCCCCTACCGGTTTCACCGGAGGGGACTTATGGTTTGCGCTCTGTCCGTCAGTCCGTCAGTCTGTCTGTCACACTTTTCTTGATCCTGCGATAACTTTAAAAGTTCTTCATATTTGTTCATGAAACTTGAAGCATGGACAGATGACAATATGGACATTATGCACGTCATTTCATTTTGTTCCTACGTCAAAAATTCTGGTTGCTATGGCAACAAATATGTAATAAAAAAATATGACAATGGTGGAGCCGGTAGGGGACATCATTGCTTGGCAATAGCTTGCTTAAGCTATTTTATATTTGTTTGTATATTAAATCCTTTTTATAAAATTATTGTATGATCACAAACCGAAAGCAAAATCATATTGAGTGTGAACATATATTCCTAGTTTCAATTTATGCGATCATTAATGTTTCTCATCCTTCAGCAACGTAAATGAGTTAACATCATGTCTGTAGACACATCTTGTTTAAAGGTAAATCGCTGACCAACATCACATATAGCCAGTGCCGGATTAGCACCGTGGAGGCCCATAGGCAGTGAAACTTTTAGGGCCCACGTCCCTGACCCCTAGTCTGCCCAGTGCTTACTGGAACGCCAGTGCCCAGTCGATTTCACTCGTTTAAATTAGCCTACCCGTGTCAAGGCTGTTAAGATATAAATGTGACAATGTCCTTTTATAGGCTTTGTCAAGTTAAGAAAATCTTTCGTCGCGGCCTTAATGGGGCACCTGAAAGTCGCGGGCCCATACGCAGTTGTCTACTCGGCTTAATGGTAATCCTGGACTGCATATGGCCACATATAATTATGTTCATTCCGGACGGTTAACATGTGCTTCAGATAAATGTTTTTCACAGCTTATAACTACATTTTTTGTGATAAATCAGGATCTAGAAATATATTTTGGAAGTTTGCAAAAGCAGTTACAAGCATTTTATATACAAGTCAGGATGTGATTCTTTTTTTCAGATTAACGTTGTTTCAGATAAATTAATAAATATTTGATAACGGCACCAGAAGTCGCTGAGACGTCATATTGAACTCAAAAATGTACATGTGCGACTCCTACCCTCTCCAATTATGTATAAGGAGTTAGAGGCGGTTAAAAATGGCAGACGTAAAAGAAATGGGCAATATTTGACATTGATCTTTCTCAATCGATTATTGCTGAAAGGTAGGTACCGGGGTAACAAGTGGTCCATTATCAGACATTGAATACGGAGAAGCATTCCTTGTTTTAAAGCTTTTGTAAAGTGATATCCGCATAAAGCTTATGTTTGNAGGCAAACAGGAAGAAAAACAAAAAATCGCATTTTGGCGGTCAAAAACATATAATACAATAACATAGAGTACGATTCGCTACTTAATAATCACTGCCATGACGTATTATTTCATGAGGAATGCATCTATGTGTCATATAGCGCTTGTCGAAGTGTTATGTTGCTCCAGCGGTCTATGATTTTCCATCGCGAAAATAGGTGACGGCAGGAATTATTTGACTTGATAGCCTATAAGGTAATGTCTCTTTGTTTTTCAGAAAAGTGATACAAATTAACGGTCAACGCCCTTCGGGCTTTTGCCCGTATAAACTAATAATTGTAAAAAATACGGTATTTTAGAACTTTTCTTTTTTTCGTCATTCGTGGTTTACTGTCCCTTTAAAGGGGCTATACAGTATGTAAAGGACAAACTGGATTCCTTCTGTAATGTAAATTATAATTGGTTTACATAAATGCACTTTATTTGAACATATTCATTTAGTTAATCAAATATTATCTAATACGAACCTGAAATGTGATGATGATGAAACAAAGTAGGAAAAGTCAGACAAAAATAAATCCAATAATGGGTATCAAACTTATTACTTAAAGCCATACGAAGTAATAACAAAAGACATCGCTTTAATCTACTGCGCCATCATGCTTGATGGATAAACTTTGTCAACCTATGAATATATAGAATACTCACTATTTTGACGTTTACATTTAAAACATAAAATGGGCAAAACAAACAAGCCTCATACATTAAAATGTTGTTGTTGTTTTTTTATCTCAGAATGCATAAGCTATTTTATTTTTATATATAGCGAGTACAAAAGAAATTGCTACTTTATGAGCCTTTTAAATCACATAGTCTGTTTAAAATCTAAAAAAAATAAATAGCTTTTAAGCTTTTTATATGTCTGGCGTCGGGTGTGTGAGGGCGTTTCAACGGACCCGTTATGAAATGTGACCGTACTGACCCACATCAAACTCATGCTTCCGGTAGAATGTAAACATNAAGACGATGTACTTATGTATAAGTCTGAATAAACTGTCTGTCTGTCTGTCATATTAACATATTCGAGTTGTCGTTTTGTCTTTTATTATTGGCACCTTTAAATGTGGGTGTGGTACGTTAACTGTGATAGTTGTACGACTTGCTTTAGAAGCTTAGCAAACCCGGGACGCATAGTTTCTGTCTCTTTGATAAAGATCAATTAGATGCACACGAGCTGGGATCGATTCCGCGACCTCCCGGACACCATTGTCATTGCACCACTGCGACCTCTTCCGTGTTGATTCAAGTATTCACATATTTCGTTGATAACTCGCATGATGCTAGGTTTGTGTGCGCCATATTTACTAACAGAGGAGACCTTTACAAGTACTCGTGTAATGTATAATGTATTCCTCACATATGTTTTCTACTTTCAGCTGGAATATACCCATTTCACATGTTCGATATCGGTTTATGTATGAGTAACCTCCCTTGATGATGTAGCAGATGTAATTGCCTTTAGAGGCATTTTAACGTTGAATGTTCAATAAAATAATATGATGTTTTGTGTTAATTTGTTGTTTAACGTTTAATAGCTGAAGTAACTTAATTTCGTATATTTTGATATGTTTTCAAATCATTAGTTCATAATCAAAATTTAAAAAAAACGATCACAACAAACCCGATTTTGATAACGGAACAATAATTATTGTGTTAATTAAAAAAAAAACAGTTAACAAGTCATACGGGCGGTTTCTAGCTAGGCTAATGGGCGGTTTCCATACATAAATGCGGTTACCAGTTATATGGGCAGTTACACGTCAATTTGGTGGTCAATATTAATGTCGGGGGCTACCTATGCTGCGCGGTTACCACGCATGTTGTCGGTTACCCGTTTTACTGGTAATGTTGGCGTTAATCAGTAATCCGTGCAGTTTCTAGTAAAACGGGCGTCATTTGACTGGAAACCATTAATTTGAGCGGTTATCTGTCCTGCTGCAGGTTACAAATCATGTTGGCGTCATATGTTAGGTTTCCAGTTATGCGGATGATTACTAAAAAGATGGGCGGTTAAAACGGGGGGCAAATGTGTCGTCACTTAGAACAGTTAACTGCAATATGTATACTGTTATCCAATATAACTATCTGGATGGCCGAGGCCGATAACTTATTTCCAGACGACCATCATGTGAATACGGTTACGGTATGGTAATTTTTAAAGATTACAATTATTTTCTTGATGTTTTATTCCAGTTCTTCAGGTGGTAGAGCAGTGGACTACAAATCCTAGGATCGAGGGTTCAAATCTCGACACGGTCACATATCGTCCTCTCCCCGCGAAAATGGCCAACCTCAATATTTACAAGTTTTCAGGAGAAGGAAACAACTTCATTTTTTTTAAATTACAGAATGAAGCTAAAACTTTGTATTATGACTTTTTAGATATACCTACATGTGTCCTAATGTTTAAAGTGACGTTAGACTGTTTCTGTAGTAATATGATAAAATTGTCTAACTCAAGCTTTTACAGCTTGAGTTAGACATTTTTTTCATATTGTTTTACTTGTTTACATTTAGTTTGGAAAATTTCTTTCCAACCAATCGAGCTTCGCCAAATCCTCACTTGGTAAAACTTTGTAAGCCGATTGGATAGGACATTGGAATTCTTCGCGTGAGAAGCGGGCTGTTTTCGCCATTGCAAAAATAAATGTCAAAACCCGTTTTCGTGCCAAAACTGAGATCGGCCATTTTCGCGGGGAGTGGACGATATATTGTATGGTTATGAAATACCTTCTACTGTCACTCTCGCTATGCCTATGAATAAAGTAGGGAAGTTGTCAGCAATTGGTAGAAGTTTGTGAAGTAAGTAAACCAGCCAACCGAGGACAAGTTGAGTAGGTTAACTGACCCGCCGCGATATGACTAAATTACTGTTTAAAACGGCGAAAATCCGAACAAAGATAAACTGTCAACAAGTCCCTTTTAGTGTGACTATGAATTTGGGATCTACCAATACATGTTTTTTTTTAACTTTTATTGATCGTTTCCTAATTCGAATAAACTTCCAAACAATATTTGACAGTCATTCCACGCTTGAAGAAATAATGGTAAGGACACAGTCCGAACATACGTACGTAACGGTATATACCCCGAAAATACTCTCCATATGTTATTGTTATTCCCGCGGAATTTTATAAGTATACTTCGAACGAAATAACACCGTATCTATGTGTACTGTTTAACAAAATTCTCGATTCAAGTTATTGTCCAGAATCGTGGGGAACCAGCATTATATGTCCTATTTTTAAATCGGGAACAACTAATGACCCTGTTAATTACAGGGGCATTTCTGTTACTAATAATATGTACTTTCTGCGTGGAAACTGTCGATCGGGTATTTTTGTTTCCAATCAAATTCCCGACATTATTTGTTTAATGTTTGCTGATGATATCGCAAATTTTGCGGAAACAAAACAAAAATTACAAGAACAAATCAATTTAATAGAGATTTTCTGTCCAAACTCAGGGATGGAAGTAAATCTCAATAAAACTGAGATAGTTGTGAAAACGTTGGTAGTTTCGGGGCAAAGAAGTAAACACAACGCCAGTATATAAGTAAATGGGCCTAATTTTTACCCCTTCATTATCATGGAAATTGGCACTTGATAAGCTAGCTGCGCAAGCACAAAAGGCTATATTCTCAATAAATAACTTTCAAAAGCCATTTGGCTACTTTCAGCCTATCGAAATGTTCAAAATCTTTGATTCCGTGATCAAACCTATTTTTTGTCACGGATCTCAAGTATGGGGATATGAATACGTACAAGCAATCGAAACAGTTCACACCACTTTTTGTTAAAAATTCCTAAAGCTAAATAAAAGTTGTACTGTATTGGGAGAATGCGGTAGACATCCATTGTGTGTAAATTATTTTACTTATTTCATTAGTAATTGGTGTAACCTTTTACAAATGCCCACGCATCGTTATCGGAAAAAAATGTTATTTATTGCTAAAATAACTAGATTACGCTAGGCGAATATGCTGGTCATCGAAAATAAGAAATTTATTGTTTACATACGGATTTGGTTATGCTTGGATAAGTCAAGATGTTGGTGATAAAAACATATTTATATCATCATTTAAACAACGCGTTATTGATTGCTGCACGCAATGGCATGACGACGTTTCAAACTCGAGTCCATGTCACCATTATAAACATTACAAACGCCAACTTAACACAGAACAATACTTATCAATTGACTAAACACCAAAATATAAGATTGCTCTTTCGAAATTCCGAGCCTCAAACCAATTACAAATCGAACTGGGGAGACATACTAATGTACAAAAAGAGAACAGAGTATGTACTACTTGTTCTACAAACGAAGTTCGACAGGATTGCGAATACCATGCTTTCTTCAGGTGTACCAAATACAATGAAATACGATTAAATTATCTTTATAGCTGGTATTCCTCAGGTGATTAACCGCTACATGTGTATACCTTAATGAGCTCTAATGATGAAGCTGTTTAAAAAAAGTTATGTATATATGTATATCATCTACTGAAAAATATCAATAACTAATCAATACTTTCAATATATTAACACCGTATCAACCTGTTTGTGTTGTTGTTGTTGTTTTTTATATATGTGTGTGCGTTTATTAAGAAATGTTCTTACAACAACTATGTTAACATCTAAAAAAAATGAATAACTGAATCATGTACTTTTATTTATTTACACAACCCATATATTTATTAATAAACATGTTATAGACGCAACTCTGTTAGGATTTAATAGCTAATTATAATGTATAACTATGTATTTTGGGCCAGAGGCCTTTGTTTACAAAATAAAATTGACTGGACTTGACTAAAGTTTGGCGGTTATCATGCAGGTAGGCGGTAACCCGGCAGACGGGTGGTAACCATAAATGTGGCAAGTTTAAGAGCAGGATGGTGGTTATCCACTATCGGGTAGTTATTACGCAGACGGAGGTTGCCAGTAATGTAGGCGGCTACCAGGTAGAAAGGCGGTCCTTATGAAGGCGGGCGGGTAGAAGGCAGTACGGCGGTACTTTATTATCAGCCAGTTAAGCCGTCAACGACCATGTGGGCGGGTATCAAACAGGTTGTTATGACCAGACATACGGGCAGTTCCCAAGCAGGTCCGCGGTTACCTGACATGTTGCTGAGTATAATGCAATATCGCAAACATGTTTGCGTGTGTTTCATTTTCAAAATTGGTTTGCATGCAAACAACTATCCTGTATCCGGGCAAAAAAGCATGATATATGGATTTTTAATTAAACGCCGTTCTTCAACGGAGTTGATTGAAAGTCGGAGTGATATCTGAGTCATCAAACTCAAGGCAACACATGGTGTTATATTTTACAAGATGTATGCAGTTATTTACAAAATATGACAAATATACCGGAAATATGTAATGCACATATAAATATCAATTTCATGTCGCATGTATTACTTCACTATGTCTATGCCGTATCTTAAACAGGGTTAATCTTAAGTTGCATTGATATGCGATTGAAACCCTTTAAGAGAGTACGCAATTTACCATAATATGAATCATAATATAAATCATCATCATGATTCATATCAGCGCAATAGTGCTCTAACATCCACGTAGCAGCATACCATATATTAGGTGTCCGTTTATATATTCGAAATCGTTTAACTTCAACATGTTCCAGAGCTTCGAGTTCCTGTTGGATGGAAATGTATTCTTCTGGTGGAATGTTATTGATCTTGTATTTTCTTATTTTATTACCGCAACAGAATTCCAATCTACACTCAATTGATTTCGTCCATGCAGACAGTTGGTTTGTGAGATGGCGAAGTTCTGATGGCGACAATATATCATAAGAAACGGTCAAATGCTTCAATGACGGGGGAAGGTGAATGTCAATATATACATGTAAATGAATTGTAAGCGTTTCCAGGTGTGAGAGAGATGCAAGTGACCGTGAAAATGACGATACATGATTCACTACCAAACTTTTAAAACAATATTTGTGCGAATGATCACTTTGCAAAAGACTCAGGTGAGTGACATTCAAACCGAGCATAGTCTCCCATATACCAAGATGATATTCAGTGCAATTGAATGTACATGTATTGTTTAAATCCGTTGTTAGTTCAACTCTTTCAGTGTTCAAAAATATGTGATGGTACCGCAGCCTTTTATTTTCCTCATGATCTTGTGAGGTTATGAGACAGCCCCACAGCACACACTCCACCCTATGATCGAGTGTCAACTGCGTGCTGAACAGACTCCGTAGCCAGGTAGAGGAACACATGACGTTATGTAATGAAATGTGGTTTATGGAGGGCATTAATGGAGTATAGTCTGCACACTGCCCTGGATCAGCACCGTTTAGAAGACACCATGTATTGTAAAGACTGTTGAATTCAAAAGTTTCTAATCTAATATTAGTAAGTTTGTTATGAATATGAATTGGTTTCGGTAACACGTTCACTTCATTGCCGATTGTTATCGAATTTAAATGTTCAAACAGTGACAAATCAAGCGAGCACCCAGTTGCATATATTACAATATGTTTAAGAGTCTTATAATTAGTAATAGAGAGTGGTAATGAAGTTACATTATGGAACAGAAACAATGATTCTAAGTGTTCAAAATGTGACAAGTCGAGCTCTTCAATGTTTCTCTGCAGATCAAGAGATTTCAACTTCTTCAGACCCACCAGCGCATTTGGTAGCACGTTTACATCATAATGGAGCGTTAGATCTTCCAAGTTGTGACACAAAGATAAGTCTATCTCTAAACAAGATGCAGACGATCTGACTTCTGTATTATCGTCTCGTGTACAGGGAGCAGGATCATCAGATGCAGGTAAGGAAACAATTGCAGGTTCCTGATAACGAGCAGTCGACGCGTAGTTGGCACGTATTGTTAAACGTCTATTAACATTTAAAAATAGAGCCCGTGAAGCGTTCAATGTCCAGATGTGGATCAAATCTTCAGCATCACCAGCATTTTCGAAGTGAAAGTTACTCAGATGTAGGTAAATTGGAGTGTTCTTGTTTGCTACAGCCTCCCTATAACCCGAGAGGATGCATTTTTGGAAACCAAGGTGATGATAACTATTACCATCAATGTGGACGTCATTCATATGTGCAGATAGTTTATTAGCTGCTGAGATGTTGAAGCCACAAAGGAATATGAAAACTTGAAACACATCCAGAAAGGAATCCCTATGGCGTTTGAGGTAATCGTACATAACGTTATCAATTGTGTCTGTATTACTGGCGACGTGATGAGCAGCTAGGAATTCCTGGATGGTCCTGTGGACAAACGTATTTGTTTTATCATAACATGTTTTACCTTTCCTTTTGGATAGTAATCCTGAATCTAATGCAAATTGCTTTGATTTTTCAGTCAAATAGTCCGACAAGTTGTTATCGCTGAACACTAGTGATGTTTCACTTTCATTTGAAAACAAAAATGAGAACGCAGCTTTAGCAATCGCATCTATATCTTCCATGTTTGGTTTAATATATTTCGTGCGAGAAAAGCAGTTTACTGGTGATGGGTGGTATTGATCGAAATAACCAATTTGTGGGTTAGCTTTTTTACACAGACTTTCAAGGAGTTTAGTGTACAGCTCACACATTGACGATCCGGGCAGACAATCAGCCATTTCATTTACCCATGTACAGAGGACAAGTGTGTGCAGCATAGGCGAAGATGATATCGACCTTAGGTTGCGACTCAAGATGAATTTTTCAAATTGATTCACAGCAACCTTCAAATCCTTTGATTCGTCAAGAAGGCATCGTAGTATCATTTCATTGAATGCTTCTGAATTGCTCAGTCCGTCAACTTCTAACAATATGTCTATTTGAGAATTCTTGATACGCTCATCAGCGAGCTTCCATTGGCGAGACGTTGTGAGTAGATTACACCGATCCTTAGGAATTCCGTCAATAGAAGGCAGAGCTTCATTACCTGACCATTCATCTAGACCGTCTTGAATGACGAGATACATAACATTTTTCATTATTTGTAAGACCAGTTTGTATGCACTCTCCCACTCGTCTTCCGCATAAATTTTGTAGATAAGCTGGGTTTTTATCATCTCCGTTACAGATGTTTGATTTCTCGAATCGCGCAACGAGATGAAAAAGAGACACTTGATTTTGTGAAGGGTATCAACGTCACCAAACGCCGTTTGTTCTTTTGTAGATTCCGTCGGGGGCGCATGCACGTTGCACTAGTCGTTAACTAACTTGGCAGCAAAAGTTGTCTTCCCGCTGCCCGGCTCGCCTTGCATATATGTACGTCGAGATAAATGATCACTTCTATAAAAGCAATCTTTGTACGTAAATATTTGCTCTTTTTTCGTGCGTCTGCCATCATTCTCAATTTTCATTTTGTGTATTTTTGGAGTTGCATAGACGTATTTTACATGTTTATCAAGACTAGGGTCCAAAGAAGACAGAGACACGTAGCTTACGGTATCACGGTAATGGTCCACTAATCGCTTGATCAGATCTGAAATGATAATACTTCTTTAGAAGTCGCACGTCCTGCTCGGTCATGCAAAACAAACAACAGATAAACATCTCTAGCACAACACGGCGTAAAGGGTGCATTTTGGCGAATAATACTTAATTTTCAAATATAAGATACAAACATGTTTTGTTGAATACATTGGTCTCTTTGTATGAACGTTCAGTAAAATAGTGTTTTTTTTCTATCCCGAATACAATTTATACTTGCGTCCTCAAATATTATGCTTCATTTCGCGGAAATGCAGAAAGACAAATCATGAAATTCTATTTCACTGCTTGTATGCGCTCCTCCATGAGGGTATATCGTGAATGTAGTCATTACATTAGATCAACATAATGAAAGAGAATTTCCTTGGTATTTTTAAAGACAGACAGAGAAACATACGCAACGACGGGCAATCTAGCAGACAGATCCTGTTTTGTTACTAACTTCTATGCGGAGGTTTTATGAACCCAAGTTCATGACTTTAAGTGGTTATGTATATGCAAATGAACACGAACGCCTTAACATNTATATATATCCCACGCGAGCTCTTGCCAACGGTATTCAAATATTATATATATATATATGTGTGTGTGCGACATATGCTCCAAGGGCAAAGTCTTTCATTATTTGAACCGCTTGTTAATAATAAATGTTTGTTATCCAGGGAACTGCCGAGTTGAAATGTATGGGTATGTTGTGCCCAAATGGTAGTTTCGTCTAAAATTGATTTTTGAAAAATGTGAAGGAATGAGTAAACCAGGTCTTATTTGTAATTAGTAATGATGTATGCCTGATACAACTGTATGAGGTATATGTCAGTATATCGGATTTATTCGAGTATACAGTGTAACTGTGCTGGACTATCGACAGTTGTTTTTAAATTGTTGAGTGTAACCTTTTCAAATAGCCTTGACTGTGAGGTGTGGTTTTATATGATTTATTTTTTGCACGCGCCAAATGTCTCAGTCGAACGCAAACGTTTGTTGAAGACGGACTCATATCGGGTTGACAGTTGACGGTAGTTGATGTTGATAAGTTTTTTTTTCTTTCCATCAGCATTTGGCGATTAATCTTAGCGTCTTGAAATTAGGCTGTTAATGCATTGATTCGTACGTATCCTGACTATATTTCTGTTTGGATATTGTTATTTATTCAGTCCGAGGCTAAATGGCAACTTCACTTTACTTAGTACTCTTTTTAACGATCACTTCATGCATATATTTAAACATAATTCTTAGCTTACATTTCATATAACATCACATTCGGAGAGATGTTCAGAGATAATATTTGTACATGTCAATGTGATGATGTAAATTGTTGTTTTATATGTCATGTACAATGCATAATTGTATAATATGTTATTTATTGTATGTATTGATTGATTGCTTAATTAATATCATTTCTTATTGTTAAATTGTTTACATATATTGACAACTAGTATCAGCTTTTTATATATCGTGTTGGACATTTACATAGTACTGTACATTAAACAGTATATTAAAAACATTAAACCTGTTTGCTGCCTTATGGTCAACCACAAAATATAACCCAAATCCTCACGAAGTTACAACATTAGGATGTTTTTGTTAGTTAAACAGATGTAATCAACTTAACAGGAAAGTTTATATAGCACGTGACCGTATTTGTCTTATTGTTAGACCATTATAATACAAATCCAAATAGCTTTAAACGAAAGATTATGAAGATTTATCAACCCCGTTTACAAACCTGCTACGCCTCGGTCGTATTCCCTTTGCTCCTTTTCATTCTCTGCTTTATTAATGCGCTCAATTCTATCCAGTTCAATGGTTTTTATTCGGTGTTCCCCCTCGCTTATCTTGTTTTCAATACGTTCTTTTCCAGCCTGTATTGCAACCTCTATGGTATTCAGACCTTCTGTAAGAGCCCTTTCAGCTTCTTCGGAAAAACGTTCTCCAGCCTCTTTTGCGTGTGAGAGAGTCTGATTTGCTTCTTTTAACAGCTCGCTCAGTTCGGTAAGTGAAACACGATCAGTCTGTAACTACAGTGCACTTTATATATACTTCAGTAGCACTCTGTGTTTGCCGAAAAACACACTAAACTAACGTGCACATTGCCCTCTATCAACATACCAAGTTTTATCAGAATAGCTTAAGAACTTTTTGATTTATCGCAGGATCCAGATATTTCGGACATACAAACGTACGGAAGAACATACCCATAGAACTGAAATTAAGTACATATTCCTTATAGGAAATTCTATCCGTATACCAAGCTTCATCAACCTTCTAGCTTAAGTACTTTTTTAGTTATCACATTATCCAGATTTTTTATCTCACGTACAGACGGACGGTAACCTGGGGACAAGCCTTTATACAGGTGAAACCAGTAATACGCTTATTAAATAATAATAAAACGTTATATTTACATTGAAAAGTTTAGTTCTGGCTGATTGTGCAGCAGGATCCTGGGCTAAACACTTTGGATCTGCCAGAAGCGTGTCCAATGTCTGGAGGAAGTCATGTAGTTCTGAGTCTGTAAGTTTGCAGTCGGGTGTATGACGAATATCTCGGCCAATTTGACGGGCCTGTATAAATAAACGTGGAATAACGTAGTTATTCAGCTAAACGTTATCGGATGATTCCTGATTAACAACTCTTGATTAATGAAAACAATTGAATTAAGCATCGTCTCAACAGAGTAATTTGAACAGTTTGTGAACCATTTAGATATTGTTCATTGTAATGATTCCCACTTACCCGTGTTAAAAGGCATTCAGGTGCCGGTGGCTTTGGAGCAATGGCAAAGGACATACAACTATCAAAATGCTTGCAGTTAAGAAGCACGCTGATGACACCATTGAAGTCTGTTTCATGAATCGACGAATTATTAGTGTATCCATCTGGTGGGAAAAAAACATTTAGCGATTTGCCAATGTTCTGTCGACCACAGTTCCGCTTTGGTGTTAAGCCACGAAGGTTTGTTATATCTATGTTGTAAGGTAATTCTTCTGACGACCATGTCACACAATCTCATGGGGCATTGGCGGGGTCGCTTTGTTTGTGTATGGTAGTTGCAGTTCTGAGAATTTTTACATATCCCTTTAGAGGGGCATCTTACTATGTTTTCCGTACAACAATTTCCGCAACTTGTGCCAATAGCAGCGTGGACATTTTTAATCTCTGTTTCAACGAAATGAGTCAGTCCTTCCTTCGTCACATTTAGGGCTACGCACGCCTTGAACCAGTTAATGGTCTCCTTGTCGGTGAATATGTTGGTATCGGCAGCCATGTTGAATCGTGTGTATTTTGTTATATAAAAGTAGTTTCGTTGTCATCAAACGTTTCGTTTTTTTTCCCTGAAGTATAGACAAAAAGTACGCTTTTTAATTAAAATATCGCTTTTTTTTAATAGGAGTATTTTTTTCAAATATACAATCATACATTAATTTGATTGATAAAATAAAATAATTTAATTTAAAACAAAGCAAACGTATCACTGCTCAAACATAGTTTTAACAAGTTACCTGGCACGGGTTTGTTGATATTAATTGCGCATGAGTTGGAAAAGGGGCATATCAATTGAAATTAGTGTACGAGCTCAAAACTTTGGAAAAAAAGTAACTCGAACGAGCTGATAAATTCTGCTATTACAAGCGAGTTTCAATCTCATTTTGCGCAATCAATTGTAGTTAAGTGCTATACAAACAAGCTATATGAATACACCGTCGCGCGTAGTATCGATCGCGGTTTAGATATCTTCGTTTATCATTAATACAACGTGTTCTGTTACAAACAATGTAGAACCCAGTGCAAACCGTACTATTAACTCATGTTTAAATTATTGTTTAATAATTGACAATATCGTATTAAGATTCACGACACAAACTTGTTTCCCGCAGATTTAAAGGAAATAAAAGAAATATAATTACCTTGTTCCTCCTCTATCTCTGTGTTCCACTGATGAAAATATAATTCTGTACTGCTAAGATAGAGAGCATGCGCAGCTCTATCCGCTTTATGAAGTGTTTGTCGATATGTGATATTTTGATATTGGGTATTTCGAAACGTAGTGCATTTAAGCTCCCCCGAGACGACATTACCACGCGATTTGATTGAAATGACGACGTGATTTAATTGTCCTAAAGACGCGATTGGGTGCACCTAATGACGCGAATTTATGCAATTCACGAAATGATTTGATGGATTTTACGACGCGATTTGATCGTACGAACGACGTGTTCCGAAGACATTTGGTACGACCTTATAACTCAATTTGGTGGACCTTGCTTCGATGTTTGATGAATCATACGACGCGATTTGATAGATATTTTGACGCGATTTGATGGGCATTCCTACGCGATTTGATGGACCTTATGACCCTTCAAAAGGCATGGGCTATATAGCTTAGTTACATGACAGCCCTTCAAAAGGCATGGGAAATTTTAAGCGGCAACGATAATGCAGGCTCAAGGATAAGGACAAGTTTCACGACAGCTTTTCAAAAGGCATGGGAGACATGAAACGGTCATGATAATGATGCCTCCTTCACGTGTGAATTGGCCTTCAGTATCCGATATTCAGAATTTTGACCTTCCAAAATCGTGCCCGTTTATGTAATATTATTAAATAAGTTATATAGTTGGAACCATGTTCTTTCAGTTGTTTGTTTCGCTTGTGACACTTGACAGTTCTGTGAAAACATAAAACAATAGAACCGAACAGAACAGACAGTTTATTAAGACTTATACAAAAGTACATCGTTTAAATACACAAAATATAATACAAAATATTGTCACGTGTCTATATATCACAACGTATGGGTTATAAATAAATGATATCTAACAATTTGATATAAAGTCTATTTAACAAAGGAGTACGACTTTATATCACCGTAGTAAAATATATACATCGGTTCACCGGCAGTGGAAACACCGAACACATCAGATAAAAGGATTATGGGCACCTTTACTTAAAAAAAAAAACATTCATTTTTCTTAACTAGGAATTGAAAAAATATAGACAGCATCAGTCATGTCATGCCATATTTCATGAAAGTTGAAATATCAATAAAAAAATAATATGCAGACTGATCGACTGTTAGGTTTTCAGCCTCATAAATCATATAACTACACGGAAGTTAACAGGTATAATAATGCACTCAACGAATGAATTAGCCCTAGGTGAATTGATTTCTATGTAAATCCGGTGAAGAGACGAGAATAGAAGTATGCTGTCTATCGAAATGGTTTGACAAAGTTTAAATGGGAATCGACAGAGTTAATTAGAAAAGTTGATTTAAAAAACCCAGTTTCTGTGTCACTACATCTTAGTTTGGTTATTTATGTTTCACATTTAAGCGAATTCAGGACGTGTCTTAACAAGCGAAACTTACCCTTTGGTAAGCTGATTTACAAATGGACATATTTTAAAAAATATCAATGTTATTTATGAACTCCTTAAAAATATAGTTAATAAAATATAAACTGCCGTATTATTCTGTACTAGGTGAGCAATACAGATCTAAACCAGCTTTCTTAAATGACGACCTTTAGTTTTGAGCACTGTCCAAATATTTGCCGTTTCGCTCAACTTGTATGTTGGATCGATTTAATTATTACGTGGGCTGAATGATGATTAATTGTGGTTTTTATACCAACCTATCGATTTCCTAAAACGTATACTTAAACTGCATTTGCTCATCGATTTAAAGTAGAGCTAGGTAGATTGCAGAATACGAATAAAATAACCTCAACTGATATGTTAACCTGTTTTGACTTATTTGACGGGACGAATTTTGAGTAATAGAAATATCAACTACTAAGGTGAGCTTTCCTATGTTGGTGTGGTTTCCGGTTGTGGGTGAACGCCGGAATATCCACTTGTCCTGTATGGTGACAACCAACCAAACTCATGTGCTTCCGAGTACAGGGATTACACCCGGGTCGCCGAGGTAGGAAGCACGTGTACAAAACACTGCGTTAACCGGACAGCCAGTAAAACAATAACTTATCAAGTAATGATAAGTTGTCGCGAAATAGTACATGTATGCATAATAAAATAGTGCACTCTGCTACGTTAGCATCGGCAGTTATTAAGAATATGAGGCTATAAATAGATAAGGTAAAATAGAACTACTGTAAACGAATTCTTCCCCTAGTGTGTTAAGGATTATCTCCCATAACTATTAATATCGCGTTACGCTTAATATCAGCTAACTCGTTGTACGGATCTTCGAGGTTTATTAGGCACAGGAACAGATTCATTACAGATTAATAAGAATAACCATCGTTTGACAAGCACATTCTACACGCAAAGTAGTAGTAGTAGCAGCGGCAGCAGCAGCAGTAGCAGGAGCAGTAGTAGCAGCAGCAGCAGCAGTAGCAGCGGCTGCGGCGGCGGCGGCGGTGGTAGTGGTAGGTGTAGTGGTAGTGGTAGTAGTAGTAGTGGTAGTGGTGGTGTTGGTGGTGGTGGGAAACCATTTTACTACTTCATGTCACTGTGACCTTGACCTTTGACCTAGTGACCTGAAAATAAATAGGGGTCATCTGCCGGTCATGACCAATGTACCTATGAAGTTTCATGATCCCAGGCGTAAGCGTTCTTGAGTTATCATCCGGAAACCATTTTCCTATTTCCAGTCACTGTGACCTTGACCTTTGACCTAGTTACCTCAAGATAAATAGGGGTCATCTGCCAGTCATGACCAATGTCCCTATGAAGTTTCATGATCCCAGGCGTAAGCGTTCTTGCGTTGTCATCTGGAAACCATTTTCCTATTTCAGGTAAACCATTTTACTGCTTTAAGTCACTGTGACCTTGACCTTTGACCTTGTGACCTGAAAATCAAAAGGGGTCATCTGCCGGTCATGAGCAATGTCTCTATGAAGTTTCGTGATCCCAAGCCTAAGCGTTCTTGAGTTATCATCCGGAAACCATTTTCCTAGTTCCAGTCACTGTGACCTTGACCTGTGACCTTTGACCTAGTGACCTCAAAATCAATAGGGGTCATCTACCAGTCATGACCAATGTCCCTATGAAGTTTCATGATCCAAGGCGTAAGCGTTCTTGACTTATCATCCGGAAATCATTTTCCTATTTCCAGTCAACCATTTTAATGCTTCAGGTCACNGCTGATAATATGCACATCTCCTCTTGGTAGTGAAGCTTCCCATAAAGTTTCATTGAATTCCGGTCATTAGTTGCTGAGAAATAGCCCGGACAAATTTCGGACACACACACACACATCCACGGAGACGAAGCGGCGACTATATGCTCCCCCATATATATATATATATGGGGAGCATAAAAATCATCCGACCAGAACCCCCTGATAATATGCACATCTCCCATTGGTAGTGAAGCTTCCCATAAAGTTTCATTGAATTCCGGTCATTAGTTGTTGAGAAATAGCCCGGACAAAAAACACGCATGCACGCACGGACAGATAAAGCGGCGGCTATATGCTCCCCCATATATATATATATATATATATGGAGAGCATAATAACCCGTGAACTCCAAATGTTGGCCTTGGCGAACACAATGTTGTTTAAACAAACAGTCGAGCAGGCATATTGGGCATAGTTTATATAAAGTGTCATGAGCATACATAATGTAATTTGTAGCTATTTCAATACTAAGTACTGTACTCTTTCTAACCTTTGTCCTCTTGTGAACAAAAACGTTTTTTTTTTTTATGATTTATGTTTCGTTGTTATTTATGTTTATTTCTCAGGAGAAAAAACATGTATTGTAAGGTTTAACCGTCAATAGATTAGATGTATGATTGATAGTTCACTTAAGAAAAATTGGCAAATATCACTTTTTATTCTACCTATACGCTTTTAGAAAAGGCCTTGTTACACTTAAAATACAAATACCAGTATTTATCTATAAAGTTCAAAAGAAAAATAATAATGAACATTTGACTAAACGGCATGTTTAAACAACATTTACTATGTAAAGGTTAAGTACAATTCCATATACGCAACAAGCGATACCTTACAATGGACTTAATATGCGTTTTGGGAATGGGGATATAGATTGCATTCCTGCAAAAAGCATCAACTACATAATATTTTTTTCCTCTATTTTATTACTTTACAAAACAACATCGTACCATGCCATAAACAAGATGATAAAAAAGCATGACAATGGAAAAAGGACTTTATAATGGTATGCGCATGCGCACAAACGTTACATGATTAAAGTGCCTTTTTTCCTGGAATCTGGATGAAAATGATCACAAGACAAAATGATGTTGAGCAAAAATGTCATACATCTTCTACTTCAACGTTAATGACATGTTAAAGCAAATTATGCAAAAGCCATGAAATTATAATATTTTCTATAGCCTGTTGTATGTCCACAAACAAACGATTCACACTACCCTCTCCTTTGGTGGATTTCATTTTGTTCACAGTAAGGCATGCCATATAAAAATGCAAATAATGAACGAGTCAAATAAATCACAAATACATGTTCATATTACAATGAGCAAAATACATTGTTTAATAAGAAAACTTAACGAGATCTTAATGTGTCCACGAATACCATATTACTGCTCACAAGGAACTAATTACCATGCCGTTCCAGTCAAATGGTCTGTGTTTGACACTCTGTCTTCAGTAACTGACTCAAGGGATACATGTGAAACATTTACTTTTTCTTTCATACTATATATTGTTCGTTGGCGCTTGATGTGATGAAAACTATACACAGTGAAACATGAAATTATTTTAATAAATAATGTTTAAGAATATTCGTCACAAATGCATGTGTATTTTCAAGTGAAGATGAACAAACACATCCCTTAATTAATGATAAGCACTGATCCTTCAGCGGATACACGTTCTTTCAGCTGACATATGTCCTTTCAGCTGACACAGTCTGTATGATGCCACTTTGATGCCACAGCTACCCAAATGCAAACGTCCTATGCGCACTTTGCTGGCTATGCTATTCTATACATATGGCCTCACTTTTGCTGTCCGCTACAAGCTTATCTGAAATGACAGCAAACGGACGACCGTATTATTGAATGATGCCCGAGAAGAATATTGTATATAACCTAGAAGTATCACCTGCTCACAGTAGAATGCTTATCATGAAGCGCATGGGAGTTGAAACTTTATTAATCGCATACAATAAACAGACATTCAGGGACAGTAAAGGTTCACTTAAGGGAATGGACAGGCAAAAAACAATTTTAGTACAAGAAAAGTTTTACGTTTAATGAAAAAAAGATAAACCTGGGTTTATTTATCATAAGAATACCCTGGAACTTAAAAATCTAATGGCGTTTCAAGATATTAAATCACTTGTTATAGAAATACAAAATAACTACAAATAAACAATTTTCAAACAAGAACAGGCTAATTGGACTAAGAAAACGGAGCAACGCATTGTTCACAAATATAGTAGCGAAGCATTTTTTTAATAAAAAGAGTGTTGTCAGTATTGGTATAAAAAGGAGCAAGCTAGATTGCTTTTCTTCCAACAAATCTGTGAAAGCATGGCTTTAAAGTGGGCATATTGTTTGGTTGCATATAAGGGATAATACAGGGATATATTGTTATGCATTAACTTCTTTAGTTACAGTCAAAACAATTATACATTTCTTTGGTATCGACAGTGTTTAACCTCTTCAATTACAAGGCCTGAATAAAGCTGCACTATAATTATGTTTAAATAATTGTGCACAGTATGTGTTAAGGCAAGGTGTAAATTATTTTGGTATAAATACTTATTACTAACACTAATTATAAATACTAATAAAAACTAATTACTAGTATAAATAATTAAATGCCCAATACAACATGAAGCAATAACACCATATAGTATGCTGTGAGATGAATACATAAAACAACTACTGGAAGGTTATATGAAGATCATTTGTTAATATGACAGTGGTTGTTTTCTATAAAGAAGGTTAACACATTATATCAAGAAACAATCATTAGAACAATTCTATGAATTATTTCGTCCACAATATCTGCATAATATAAAAATATGTATGAGACAATAGAGTGTTATGATGTTGTTGATATTCATGATCAGGTGAGTGCTGATGTTCTATTAGTTATGATATATTGGTTGGGAATAGATTAACTACTAGTTTACTTGCAATAGTATATGGGAAATACAAAAAGAATTGACTTAGTCTAAAGTTAAAACCGCATAAGAAAGAAGTGAAGTGAATAAAGAATATTTTGAATAAAACTAATGTGAACATATATTTTTATCGTTTTGGTTTACAGAAATAGCTGTCCTAGCAAATAAACTCGCGTCTTGAAAACAAACAATGCGCTTGATAATTTTTTATAAAATAAAAACTGGCAACATTTAACTATAAAAAAAACAAGAGCTCCAAGGTCGGAGATAGATGCCCCCCCCCCATCTTATCATCTTAATCTTATCATATTAGTGTGACTTGGCCATTTAAATAAGTTTTTAGTTGACACAAAATTATGCACTTCTGTTAAATCATCGTTGAAGTAAATGTGTTGGGAATATTATAGTATTGTAACTAGTGATGTCACGATCATCGAATAAAATCACAGTGTCACAGTGACCTTGACCTTTGAACTAGTGACCCCGATTTCAATAGGGGTCATCTACTGTCCAAGGCCAATGCACATGTGAAGTTTTAATCCAATCAGTCATTTTCGTTGACGAGTTATTGATCGGAAACAATTTTCACACTTATTGTGACAGTGACCTTGACCTTTGATCAAGTGACCTCAATTTCAATAGGGGTCATCTACTGTCCAAGGCCAATGCACATGGGAAGTATCAAGCCAATCCATGAATCAGTTGACGAGTTATTTATCGGAAACATTTTCACACTTAGTCTGACAGTGACTTTGGCCTAGTGACCCCAATTTCAATAGCGGCTATCTACTGCTCAACGCCAATGCACATGGGAAGTATCAAGCCAATTGTTCCCTCTGTTCACAAGTTATTGATGGAAAACATTTTTACTTTTAGTGTGACATTGACCTTTGACCTAGTGACCCCAATTTCAATAGGGGTCATTACTGGCAAAGACCAATCCACATAGGAAGTATCAAGCCAATTGGTCAATCAGTTCACAAGTAATTGATTGGAAACAAATAAAAAGTAATTGATCGGAAACCAACTGGTCTACCGACAGACTGACCGACATCCAGCAAAACAATATACCCCCTGATCTTCAAAGGGGGGGATAATTATACTAAATACCTTTAGAGTATTCCACATATCATACCAAAGGTATCCATACCAAAGGGAAAATCTGTTTATAACATGTACGAACATTAAGTAAATAGTATACACAAATCATCAGCAAAAACATACCATATCTGGCCCATCTACTGATTCATTGCAATGTGTTATTTATAATAATGTTTAGTGAACTAATATTAAAAATACCCAGATATAATTATATTTTATATTGCAGGACAAGCACTTAAGGCTATCTGGGAATCATTGAGTCATATTCTGGGAAAACTGGGCTTATTGCATGGGTGTTAAGTGTCATCCCCGATTAGCCTTTGCAGCCCCATTTTCCTAGAGCCTGGCTCATATAATGACAAAGCACTGTTAGCAAACAGGTCTATTTTTGTATCTGAAATGTTCAAGACGTCCAACGTCCAAGACATGGAAGCCTTCATATATTGAATGTTGACCTAAGTGCATGTCCTTTTAACCCTTTGCATGCTGGGATATTTGTCGTCTGCTAAAATGTTGTCTGCTGAATTTCTAAAATTCTGTGGCGTCTCATCTGGATCCAAACTGTTTGCAAAGGCCTTTAAAATTCAGTTCCAGCGCTTAAAGGTTTAAACGTCCTCCTAGGGTAACCATTATAAGCAATCAAATTGGGATTAAAAGCTTTGCTAAATCTACTGGTACACCACAACACAGCACACATTCCCTACAGCTTCACCTACATTGATACACTGTGTTGTGTTCTGAGAAAACTGGGCATAATGCTTGTGAGTAAATTGTCATCCCAGATTGGCCTGTGAAGTCCGCACAGATTAATCAGGGACGATAATTTCCGCTTTTATGGAATTTTACGTTTAAATTATGTCTCTTCTTAGCAAAAATCCAGTTTAGGCGGAAAGTGTCATACCGGATTAGCCTGTGCGGACTGATAATGCCCAGTTTTCTCAGAACACTACACCACTGATATCAGTGATACATACCTACGGCATGGGATGTTACTGACCAGACGCTAAAATGAACAGGTTAAACATATTCACTAGGTACAAACAGTACCAATAGTAAGTAAAACTATGTTCATGTACAAATGAACATACTTTATACATTTATAATGCAATGGGTATGCAAGGTTATTGCTTCAGTAAGCAGTTGATAGATATGTAGTTTATAGCTAAAGTATAACAAACGTTCATTAATGTTTAGATTTGATGACTTTGTTGTTCATGTTTTTGCATCCCTTTACCTCAACAGACCAAGCATCTCTGTACATTTAATTTCTGCTTAAAAAAATATAACTACATGTTTATTTGTAAATATGTTATGTTTTTAATACAAAGCTCCATAGAAACCACATTCTTACAATACGCAATAACATTGGACGCCAATACTGTGACAATATCCTGACAAGCTGGCATCGGTTGCTCATGCAGTGACGCCACAGCAGTTGCTAAGCAACCAAAGCATACACCATACAGCTTCTATCTGGTCTACACACTGAATACCACAAAACAACAAAGCAATGCCCTTAGAAATAAAATACAAAATCTCCAAAAGCATGGCAGAAAATTGCAGCAATCAAAAGGTGCTAAAATGGATAAAAAAAACAACTGAAGATGCTCATCAAAGTAAGAAAAGATCTATTGGCCAACAAAGGAGAAAGTTCACAGATAGACAGGAATGATACTAAAGAGAAAGAGTTTGAGAATTATTTATGTGATTAGTCAGTCTGTATAATTACCTGATGCCTTATATAAATGATAATTAATTATTTTTTGCTATTTCCTCGTTGAAAAAGTAATGTTGTAATGTTTTAAACTGTTACCGGTGAATATTTCGAACCGTTGACCGGTCAATAGGTTGAACTGTTGCCCGCTTGTGCAGACTACCCCTGTGTTTCCCATTTCTAATTTTAGAAATTACGCTTTCATCATTCTGTATTTTTATTCGGTAAATTTAATTTGCTCTATTTTCTATGTTTGAAATTTGATCAGGTAATAAAACAGTTATTTCATGGATGCTTGGTTAACAGTCAATACTGTTGTCCCAAGGTATTAGGGACAACTTTGGTACAGTTCCAAATGTCAGCCCTGATACCTTGGGACAACAGTTTTGACTGTTCACGGCGCATCCATGAAATAACTGTATACTGTTGTACTGTATATAGCATTTATTCAATACAATGTTTAATTTCATTGTCAAACCATTAAATCAAAAAAGGCGTATGTTGGAAAATAGTATTATTATTTGTTTTATATCCGGATTTTCATACAATACATGTATTCAGAATGTGTTCATAAAAAATATTAAATTCATAATTAAAAAAAAAATATATTCCCAGAATTTTTCATAATTGACATAAGTTAAACACTAAACAGACTAAGAATCACAATAGAAATAATAACAGAAAGAAGACAATTTTGATGCATAAAAAAACAACCACAATACTTAATGCCTCCTCATGCAAATATACAAAGAAAGCCAAAAATACAGCTCTTGACAAAGAGTAGGGGTACCATTTTGCTTTTTTTAAGGCGGCATAGAAGGGAGGCTACTGATGTTGAGACGGCACGGGCGGCTGGGGCCCTAGAGAGTCGAGCCCGAGAGAGCGGGCAATCTCGGAGCTCCAGAAAGCGGGAACTTCGCCGGCCGGTCCGGGTATGGGCCCGAATAGCCCGTGAACCGGGTGCAGAGGAAAGCCCAATGCGAGACTTGAGTCTATGGAGACTTGACAAAGAAATAAGGGCGAAATTATGGTTAGATGGTTGCTGTGGAATTGCAGGCTGCAGAAATAATGGCGAAAAGATCATTACCCATAAAGTCTTACCCGTAAACTAGTTTTGCTCTTGAAAAAGTTAATAGAAAATGGACACCCTTAAAAATGCTGTAGATATAACTCAGTGAGCAAGTTACCATGAATTTTGAATCACAGAGCTTAAATGGTTACCAATTATGCTGTACATAGAATTGAACTAATATGGTACTATTTATGATTCTGAAAATAAAAGCTAGTATAATTATCATTTATGTAATAGTGACAAAATAAGGAATAAGATGTGTACAAATTTTGCAGCATATGGCTGTTCATATCGAATATTGGATAACATATTGTTGTTTTTAAGGTTTCTTAAAAAAACAAGGGCTGTTTGTAAAACATGCATGCCCCCCATATGGGCTGTTAGTTGAAGTGGCAGCCATCGTGTGAATACGTTTTTTGTCACTGTGAACTTGACCTTTGACCTAGTGACCTGAAACTCAATAAGGGTCATCTGCAAATCATGATCAATGTACATATTTAGTTTCATGATCCTAGGCGTATGCGTTCTTGAGTTATCATCTGGAAACCATTTTAATGGTTCAAGTCACCGTGACCTTGACCTTTGACCTAGTGACCAGAAAATCAATAGGGGTCATCAGCGAGTCATGATCAATGTATCTATGAAGTTTCATGATCCTACGCATAAGCTTTCTTGAGTTATCATCCGCAAACCATTTTACTGTGTCGAGGCACAGTGACCTCGACCTTTGACCTAGTGACCTGAACATCAATAGGGGTCATCTGCCAGTCATGATCAATGTACCTATGAAGTTTCATGATCCTAGGCGTAGTTGTTCTTGAGTTATCATCCGGAAACCATTTTACTGTTTCGAGTCACTGTGACCTTGACCTTTGTCCTAGTGACCTGAAAATCAATAGGGGTCATTTGCCAGTCATGATCAATGTACCTATGAAGTTTCATGATCCTAGGCGTAAGCGTTCTTGAGTTATCATCCTGAAACCATTTTACTATTTCTAGTCACTGTGACCTTGACCTTTGACCTAGTGACCTCAAAATCAATAGGGGTCATCTGCCAGTCATGATCAGGTGAAGTTTCATGATCCTAGGCCTAAGCGTTCTTGAGTTATCATCCGGAAACCATCTGATGGACGGATGGACCGAACTACCGACATGTGCAAAACAATATACCCCCTCTTCTTTGAAGGGTGGCATAAAAAAATTCTTCCAAACAATAAATGCAGCTTTATTTTGACGTTAGTGGTTTTAACAATATTAGAAATTCAATAGCATGTTAAGCTGTAGAAACAAGAAAACCAAAAATTCATTAATATTTAAATATAAATTCCGAAATGATTTATTAATTTTCCACAATCTACAATGTAGATAATAACAATAAAATGCGGACAGGCACTGTTAACATTGGAAATCCAGAACATCTTACAACTCACCACTGTCACGTAAAACTCAGAACACCTACATGTCCTACACACAAACCCTTCCACACTGCATACAAACATTCCAGGATCACGATCATAACATGTCCACACTACGTACATGCATTCCAGGATCAGGGTCCAACACCTTAACTCACCAAATATCTTAAATCTGGCCACACGACTGGGATCATTCTTAGGATTTTTCTGAGTCTACATATTAAATATTGACCCAATGGGGTAGGAACCCTCGAATAAACCCTTTATTATATTATCTATAACTCATTTTCTACCATGCAAAATATTAGAATTTTCAATAAAATAATTTCAGGTGTGTGATTTTGGAAACAACCCATAGAAATTAAATACCACACCCCATTTACCAGGTCCACTAAAACGAAAATGAAGTAAAGTTAAAAGCTATCAAAAAGGAGGAAATCTATTTTTTTTGTTTTGTGATCAAACACTTATTACAAGCCAGAATTTTTCCTGGCTTATCTATGGTCCGTTAAATGGAACCATTTCCAAAGAAAAATTGTAAAAAAATCCCAATTAAAAAAAAACAATTAAAAACAAGACTATTGCCAAGCAATATGGTCCCCTACCAAGGGAAAAAAAACTTTTAAAGTTATCACAGGATCCAGAAAAGTGTGACAGACTGACAGACTGACTAGACAGTCAGAGCGCAAACCTATCGTCCCCTCCGGTGAAACCGGTAGGAGACAAAAAAATAATTGCATGTCTAATGATGATAATCATATCTCAATTTTATTTCAATTGCATCAAACAATCAAAATAACTATAATTTAAATGAATTTTTTCTTATAATTTGAATTATTATAAAGAGTTCAATAGTTTTTTCCCGAATCAGTGGACTTTTTGCGCTAAAAAAAAACCATCCTATAATTTCATTTTTCCCAAAATGGCCAGAAAGTCAATATCTGAGTTGAGACTGAGACTGAAAACTCCTAGTCGTGGGGCAAAGTCTTGCATTATTTTAATGTTTCAACTCTACTTACCAGGTGTGCTGGTGGCTGAGCGATGTCCAGTCATGTTGGGGGTGCTGGCACCTGGACGTACCCCACCTGCAAACAAACAACATGAGTGTTTGTACAATACAAAGTGAACACTCATCAGGGTCTCATTTAACCCTGAACCGCTAAAAACCTATTTTGTCATGTTTGTAGTCCCTTAGAAAATTAAATTAAAGACCTTTCTTACTTGATGCAAGTTTTAAAGCCTTCATTTCCAACCCTAGGATGCAAATGAGCAGCAAAAAGCATAAAACCTGAACAGCCTGCTTGCATTTTGCATTTTGGAACAAGAGCTGTGTTTGTGAAACACAATGCCCCCTACTGCGCTTTAAAGCTGTATTGCAGCTATTTTAGAAACAAGATTATATTTTGAATGTAAAGGTCACAGTGACCTTGACCTTTGACCTAGTGACCTCAAACCATGTTTGATTGTTGATGTCCATGAGATGCATGCACATGTGAAGTTTAAAGAACATAGACCCAAGAGTTTTAATTTTATGAGCAAGGTTAAAGTTTTGGGACAGAATGACAGACAGACAGACATGCCAAAAACAATGTACCCCCCCCCCCCTTTTTTTTAAAGGGGGCATAAAAACAAACTAATATGGGGGTACAAACAAAGCTGACTGCTTTAAAATGCTGTCATCGCATACCATATCAACTATAATTATCTGAGTCAAACAAAGACAAGTCAATTGGCCAGAAATGTTTTTACATAAAGGTTAGTTTTTTCCCCCAAAAGATTAGGAAATACAGATAACAATCTTTTAAATTCATAAAATCCTGTCCCCAAAGCCTTTAAGCACAGTGGCTGCCCAGTGCATGAATTTCAAAATCAGAACTACCCCTGTACCCAAATTTCCAAACATTAACAGTGGGTGCTTGTTTTAGCACCGCAGAAATTTAAAACAGGACACTTTTAATTACGAAAAAACTGTGACCTGAGAAATGCATTGCCAACAAAGGTACTTTGCCCCTGTGATTTAACACAATCCTGGAGAAAGGTCTGTGAGACTCACTTGACGTGGATGGAGCCGGACTGGGCGTGGCGCTGACAGCAGTGGTGGGCGGGGCCTGGCCTGGGTTGACCAGGCGACCGAGGATGCTGCGCTCGGACATCTGCAGGCGCTGACTGACGGGCGGGACTCGCGCCAGGGTGGCGGGCAGGCGGCTCACGTCCTGTTTCATGTCACTGAGCAGCTCCTCCAGCTGGTTCAACACTGGGAATAGAGGGGAAAAATTAAGCATCATTCTGGAGAAAAATATATTTGCAGAGTGCACAGGCTAATCTGGGACAACTCTTTCCGCCTTGATTGGATTTTCTTTAAGAAGTGACTAACTTTCAATGAAAAATTATATTAAAGCAGAAAGTGTCGTCCCTGCCGTAATAAGCAACTGATTAAAATGTATATTTTTCATGAATAGTTCAAGGGAGACAACTACAAAAACTCCATTTTCCAATCACATCAAGCAAAAGGTAGGGCCATGTTTTTATCCCCACTGTTTCACATTCTCAAGATTTCAGTGAGAACGGTACTACCTGTACCCAAAAAATGAACTAAAGGCTGCTTCAATGGTCCCTAGGATTTTCATGCAGTGGTTTGATCAAGCTTGATTATTAGTTTTAAGCAAACAAACTGTCAATCAAAATGTACACTATTTTTAAGAACAGTTGAAGGGAAGCTACTCCTGTTTTCTAAAAAGATTTTGCAATTTGAAAGACCAAGGTTCGATTGCAAATCAGCTGCAACTGTTGTCAAAACCTCACCCAAACACACTGAGCACTGCACTGGTTTTACCCAGCAAATGACTAGAGTGTTTCACATAATCCCTAGGCTTTCCATCATGCAATGATGCAATAGAGCTTAAATGGATAGCTCCACTGGAGCTATAAATTCTGAATTAGTAGTCAAAATATGTTGTTTTTGTAAAAATGCATGTTATTTGAATTTACAAATAATTCTCTCTGAAAGTACAAAAGTGTACATTCTTTTAAACTATATTCAGAAATGTAAATAGCCATTCAGAGTTTTCATAAGATTTTTAGAGATTTAGTAGCTTTAAAGATTTGTATAGTACATTATTTTGGTTACAAGCAGGGGCAAACAAAGGAAAGGTTTCAACCTCAAAACAACATCGCATACATGCCTATTTGTGGCCAGAGACAAAACAAAACAGCAAACAATCCAAATGAACCTTCCTCTGGGAAGAACTGGCACAGTGCATGAGCGTAAAATGTCGTCTCAGGTTAACATGTGCAGTCTGCACGGGCTAATCCAGGACAACACTTGACGTCTAAACTGGATTTACGTTTAAAAAAGACTTCCTTTAAACAAAAAATACCATAAAAGTGGAAAGTGTTGACCTGCATCAACTACACAGGCTTATCTAGGTAGACACTTAACGCACATGCATTAAGCCTCATTTTCCCATAATGAGGCTGATTTGGCTTGTTTACTGTATTCATTTGACTTTTCCAAGGTGTCCCAGGCAAAAAACAATAAGGCCTCACTTACACACACTGAGGCTTAAATTAAAAAAAAATATATCAAAACCACCCCCACCTTTGTGCAGAACAGCGTTTGCGGGTTTGTTGCCGGCCAGTGACTCCTTGGACAGGTGCTGATGAGACTCTGCCAGGCACTCTAGCTCGGCAAACCTGGTGTTGAGCGCCATCGCTGGGTGTGAAGGGTCCTGTGTCAGGTTGAGGTAGGCCGCACGGCGTAGCTGCTCTTCTATAACCAGGGCTTGCTCCAGTAACTGGGGAAAACATGTAAGAAACATATAAATACAGGTGTGTAAAGTATCGTCCCAAATTAGCCTGTGCTATCCACACAGGCTTATCAGTGATGATACTTTCTGCTTTTATGGAATTTTTGGTTTAAAGTAAGTTTCTTCTCAACGAAATCCGGTCTAGGCAGAAAGTTTCATCCCTGATTAGCCTGTGTGGATTGCTTTATCAATCAATCACATGCATAAAGTCCAGTTTTCCAAGAATGAGACTCATAGTTGTCTTGGAAACTCGAGGCTGTTATGTTTACATGGACAATCTGGCATTTAAATGAAATTTTATGGTTTAACTACACTACAATATTCATCATTGCAACCTGTGCAAACTTCAGTGTATTATCATTCATGTGTAAAATACTTGAGCAAATTTTCTCCATTACAAGTCTGATAAAAGTACATGGTATTGTAGATGATTTAACTGATAATGTTGGTGTAAGCTATGCTGGCAATGTAGACAACAGATTTCTTTCTATAATAGTCATGGTAATATAGGGTTATCTAATTGAAAATAAGGCATTTAGAAACAGGGATGAAAAGAAACTCGTAGTAATAATTTAAACTATAAGTGCCTATATATGCCACTAACAACCAGATTAATTGATTACTGAAAGCTTTCAATCGTAAAAAGATTAACCTTCTACCCCTCAAATACGCATGTTGATGTGTTTGTAGTCCTTGAGAAAATTATAGAAAATTAAGGACCTTCTTAGTAGATTCAAATTTTAAAGGCATCATTTTCAAACCTAAGATACTGTTCAGTAGCAAAAAGAATTAAACCTGAATAGCTGAGAGTTCCTCCAGTTGCATATAGCCATTTTCAATTTGCTTCTGAAGCGGACAAGGGTTAAGATTTTACTCACTTTGAATCTGCGAGCCAGGAACTTGTTTTTGATTTCCAGGAAGTTACCCTTGCCTTGTTCAGACAGGAATGGTTCGTTGATGATCTGGAACCTTGTGTCGTTCTGAACGTCCTGCCAGCGACCGTAACCATGACTACACCCTTGTCAAGGATAAATACACAGAGATGGATATCAAGTTGTGCATAGGCTTTTAGACTTGACCTGATTCTTGGTTGAATAGAACATTTTTTTATCAATCAATAGGAGGTGGAGAATGTCTGTAGAAAGGATTCCATGACCAACAAGCAAATTCGTTGAATTGATATCCCCTGCCAAACTAGAGCTTTGTCACAGACGTGACGTATTCCCCCACATGCTGCATTGACACAGAATATATACAAAGGGCCATAACTCCAGTATTAACAAATGGTGTACAATACCATTTGGCGTGAATCATCCTCTAATCCATATATATTAGTGATGGCAAAATTATTAGAATATTCGAATATTCGATTGAATGGTCAGTATTTGAATAACAGAATTGATATTCGAATATTCGCATTTTTTTTTATTTTTTTTTTTCAAACGTTATTTCCCTAATATTTAATGACCTGCGAGCCGCGGCACCCGAAATCATTTGGGATTAACATGTTTGATGTGACATTCTTTGTGACAAACTGATAACGCGGCTCGTATCAGCGTTGATTGCGCAATGCAATATACACACTCTAAGAAAGGCCCCAAACTGTTGTTTGTCAATATAGTGTCAATAAACGGCTTCAATTGACTGGCGAATAATAATTAAGTTTCTGTGATAACAGTATGAACAGCCATTGTAATGTGTGAATTATTCAAATTGGGCAATGCAATATGCACTCTAAGAAAGGGTCCCGAACTGTTGTTTTTCAATTAGGTGCCAATAAAGGGCTTCAATTGACTGGCGACTAATAATTTAGTTTCTGTGATCACAGTTTGAACAGACATTAAAATGTGTGAATTACTCAAATTTAACAAATTATTTTAAAATTTCAAATAAAAATAAAATTCTATGACATGATGTTTTTCCTTATATGTGTCGTGTTCTGAGAAAACTGGGCATAATGATTGTGCGTAAATTGTCATCCTAGATTAGCCTGTGCAGTCCGTGCAGTCCGCACAGGCTAATCAGGGACGACAATTTCCACTTTTATGGAATTTTTCGTTTAAATAATGTCTCTTCTTAGCGAAAAACCAGTTAAGGCGGAAAGAGTCGTCCCTGATTAGCCTGTGCGGACTGCACAGGCTAATCTGGGACGACACTTTACACACATGCATTTTGACCAGTTTTCTCAGAACGCGACTCATATGTGTTCTTGAATATTTGATGTCCTTTGCATGCCTTATTGATATGTTTCTTTATATTAACGTACATGCTATCGTTTCTTTAAAATTTCAAATCAAAATAAAATTCTATGACATGATGTTTTTCCTTCTTTTTGTGCCCGATTAAGTATCGGTCATAGTATTAGCCGACAGCGATACAATTATTTGAAAGCAACGTTAATAAACAGCCTCGTATTCAGCAAACTGATATAAATTACAAAACAATGGAAGTTAACACAGAACAAGTTTCACTCTTTTCTGATATATTTCGCCTAAATAGGCCTTTTCAAAGTTTGTTTTTACAATTAAGCTACATTTTCTTTCTATTTCTCAACACAACAATTGTATATTCAGTTATATTTATGTATCAATTTATATTTAATATCCCTACTGGATACGAAACTGAGTAAAAGAAGTTAAATCAATCCAGCCGTTTTATGCATATATTCGAATATTCGATTGAATGGATTTGCGAATATTCGAATACCGATATAGGTATTGGATGCCATCCCTAATATATATACTCATACCAAGTTTCAATGAAATCCGCCAAAGCACTTCCAAGATATGGCTCGGGACACAAAAGTGCCGGACGGACGGACAACACCAAAACAATATCCCTCCGCCTTTGGCGGGGGATAATTACCACAAAAATTCTGTGGCCAGTCTTGGGATCAAACTGAGATCCTCTGATATGTAACCCAGCGCTCTACCATCAGAACTAGCTGGCTCAACAAATATCATTTTGTTAAATAACTTAAAACCTCTGATGTAGGTTTACATGCATTCATCTGTATGATGTTCAATCTGTGACCTAGCAACAAAGAACCAGACTACATTTATATTTAACCAGTTTACTTTCAAAGGATACGTTACAAGGCCTGCCAGAAGCCAGTAGTCATGACGACGATGCCACACTTCGTGTTCACGGCTCTGAAAAATAACAACGTTTATGCAGTTCTTTCCCAGAGGGTATCCACAAAATTGCACAGCTTGTTTAGTTCAGTTATAGTAGAGCATAAGCTTTAGAGAAAACTGCTTATTCCATGGGTTTCTAGTATGAATTAACATTGAAAGGACTGTAAAGAGCAGATTGACAGGTTCAGACAAACAATTCTGATTACTAGTACATTAACAATTTTGACTAAATTGTTTTAGCAATACATAGGGTCTCAAGGCACATATTGTGTACCAATGTTTGATTAGCTCAGAACAAACCAACTCGAACAAGAAAGAGAACAAAAGACACAAAAGGGATTCCACAGTACTTATACTACCTACACAATACTACCTTGAGTAGTGCCCGTTGTTCGTTCTGCCAGAGTGTATGCAGCTAAGTGAAGCCCCCGTCTGCGATGTTGAACATGAACTTACCTTGAGAAGTGCCCGTTGTTCATTCTGCCAGAGCGTATGCAGCTCAGTGAAGCCTCCGTCTGCGATGTTGAACATGAACTTACCTTGAGTAGTGCCCGTTGTTCATTCTGCCAGAGTGTATGCAGCTCAGTGAAGCCCCCGTCTGCGATGTTGAACATGAACTTCTGATTGGTCTCTTCCTTCTTAGCGTCCTCTGGCTTGTCTTCAGTTTCCTTTCCACTCTTCTCATCCTTGCCATCTTTATCTTCTTTGTCCTTGTCACCTTCACTTTTAACGGCGTCTGGGTTAGCAGCCTTTTCATCTGTAATTAGACAATTTTTCACATTTAAAATCGGCAATTTTTCACATTTAAAATGGACAATTTTTCACCATTAAAATGGTCCAAAATCATGTAATATAGTGAATACGTAGAGGATATTTGTTTGTTTTTGTAGAGTAGTATTCTGTGTTCAGTGTGACATAAGCTTGAAGTAAGTGATTTAACAATGTCATTTTGTGTCACTGAAATTTTGCTATCAACAAAATGAAAACATGAAATACAGATGCATATTTGATTTGAAATCAAAGTGTTCAGTCATTTATCTAAAAAAAAGAGAAAAAAAAAACATAATACCACTTAAACACCATTGCAGCTAAGGGGCATGTTTTACATTAAGACCAACTCTTTTTGTGAATGATTAAAATTCATTCACTTTTCAAGTAACTGAAAACAAAATCATGAATAAATACTTAAATGCTCAATACATGTTTCCTGTTTTAAAATAAATTGATCGCTTAAGATATGAGGCACGCTCTTTGCTTAATGCATGTTCATAGTGCCCTTGCAGATAAGACTGCACAATCCGCACAGGCTAATCAGGGATGACATATTCCGCTTTTATAGAATTTTTGTTTTGAGGAAGTCTCTTCTTAACAAACCTCTGTAGGTGGAAACTTTCATCACTGATTAGCCTGTGCAGATTGCACAGGCTAATCAGGGACAACACTTTAGCACATGCATTAAGCCCCATTTTCCTAGAGCAAGGCTCATATGATTCTCAGATGTATCCCAAAGCCTTAAGTGTCAGCCCAGTCTTTGTGACTGCCACCCTATAAATTGAGACTTCACTGTACCACGTGCTCGACTTACCCCATGCATGTTTACAGGGGTCTATGGAAGCAGTGGAATGTAATAGGTGCTGATTTTAAAAAACTCAACACGTGAAAATCATCACAGACTTTAACAAACTAGGTTTTTGCACAAAATCTGTAAAATACTGCTGACGTAAATCGTAACAATTGGATATGCATTGAAAATAACATATTAAGCAATGTTTGCCATTTAAATATTTGAAATTGACAAACAATTGGGTATTCACTTAACATAGCAAAAACTCACTTAAAATATGTAAGTTGGATTTCAATGCAAGCTTTACAATTATAGGCTGTTATTGTTTAAAATAACTGGGCACTGGTTTGTAAGAACAGTTAATCTTCCAGTAATTGTTACAGATTGTATAAGATCATGCTGTCACAAAGATACCCTGGCAATATAAGAACTCCTCAGAGAACTCTGTACCTTTATCAACCTCTTGTTTATCTTGTTCTTCACCCTCAGTTTTCTCGTCTTTAATTTCCTTCTTGACTTCATCCTGTTTCTCTTCTTGTGCTGTGAAACCATGGTGTATTAATTGTGATATTTAATCAACTTCGAATACACATTAAATTAACAAATAATAATAGGTTTTCATCTTTAATAAAACAAACATAATACAAAAAATATTTTTAATATATACTTTACTTCTAACTTTTATCGGGCATATTATTTTGCAGTTGACATGAGAAATATACTTCAATTATTTACTATGATGCACTTTGGGTCTACCTTGAACTGATATCAACATATCTTGTGTGCGTTTGTCCATATTTGGACAATAATCATTTTCTTGAGCATAACCCTTTGCATGCTGGGAAATTTGTCGTCTGCTAAAATGTTGTCTGCTAAATTTCTAAAATTAGCATTTTCTTCGATTTTTTTTCAAAGAATACTATCAGAATAGCAAACAGTTTGGATCCTGATGAGACGCCACGTTCTGTGGCGTCTCATCTGGATCCAAACTGTTTGCAAAGGCCTTCAAAATTCGGTACCAGCACTGAAAGAGATAAACTGTGCAAACTGACACAATAGAGGGCTAGTGAAATGAAATATAGACCGGTAAAACTTAAGGAATGGACATGTGTGTAGATGAAGTTTCAACTGTGTACTACAATTATTGCATAACAGTTCTAGCCAGTGTAGAATAAATTAATGTAAAACAGCCACATGACTCCTCTTATTATATAATTAGGAAAAGAGCAAGAGTTAAATAACAGGGTACTAGGCCCTGCTCCTTTTTTGTTCCCCCATCCTTCCCTCTGGGTTGGTCAACATAAACAAAAGTGAAAGTCTGTTAAAATTTCATAAACTTTTTCCAATATTCAATTGAAAATGCTTAGACTATGCTCTACAATACATTAAATGTGTTGGACTTGAAATTCCCTAGATTTATTAAATTATAAGAAAATGTCATCAGCATGGTTTCCCCTTTTGAGCAGAACCCTCTACCTTTTGAGATCATAGCATTTTCCCTATTACTGCTTCTATGGACAGTTTTGCAACACTACTATCCGTACCTTTCTGAGTTTCAGACATAGCAGAGTCGCCAGTATCCATTGGTTCTTCCTTGGCGCTGGCCTCTATACTTGGTGTCCCTTCTTTAACTGTCTCCTCAACTTTCTCAACTTCTTTACCTTTGCCTGCGTCATCAGTCTTCACTTCCTAAAGATGTTGATCAAACCATGGTTTAGGTGAAGACATATTTTACAGTTTGTTTTGTTGTTGGCATTGTAACATATACACTATGCATTGATAATATCTAAATGTTCCTACCAGTTTCCATGGGTCTGGATGCGTTCTTTATTTATGATTATATTAGATTTGTGAAAAGTCTGAGTTTTTTTTATATTTAAATTCTGTTACTTGATCATTCATTTTGTGTACTTTTTCACATAAAGGGTAACAAATGAGAGCATAATGGGATCAGGATAGTATACTGTCATAGTGGACCTGGACATGCACCAACATTTTGTTTGTATACAGAGTTTTCCACATAAATAAATAAATGGATGCCAAAATCCTTGAATTACCACCCACCCGACCTCTCCTAATTTAAGTTGAAAGCTGAACATCACTTTGAGACCAGGACATACCTTTGCTTCACCAGTATCCATCTTCTCAGGCCTATCCTCCACTTTATCATCAGCCTTTCCATCCCCATCCCCGGCACCTTTCTCTGTCCCCTTCTCATCCTTAGCACCCTTCTCTTCGCCCTCCTTTTCTTTTTCCTTTTCGGCACCTTCCGTTTTCTCTGCCTCTTTGTCTAATGTTGTATGCCCCTCTTCAGCAGCATCATTCTCTGCCTTGGTCCTTCCATCTCCTTCAGCCTTCACTTCTGTCTCTACCTTTTCGCCATCTTTTCCCTCAGCATCCACATTCGGTTTCTCATCACCATTCTTATCTGCCTCTGCTGTTTTCTCTTTTCCAGAAGGCGATGAGGCATTCTCCTTCTCTAATTTTGCCTTTTCTACTGCCTCTGTTGCCTTTGTGTATGGCATACTGTTCAGCCCATTGACAGCTTCAAACTCCTGAACCTATGAAAATAAGAAATGGACCAAATTGAAGAATAGTAGGTGCACATTATTTGCAATCAATAATCAATGCATTTCCATGAACAATCTTATTAGTATTCATCATAGCTAGTATATCAGACCTGATTCATTGTAGCAACTAAAACAGAGTTTGATTAAATGTATGAAACAAGCGTTTCGAGTACACTGCTTTGGTATAATTGATAGCATTACAAATAATACCCCTAATTCATTTCTTGCTAAACAATTTCACTTGTAATATTTCTAATTTGGGGAGGGGGGGGGGAATGGTGTACATGTATCTACATTCATTACAATAACAAGCCATAGACACAAATTGAAAATGAACAGAGCTTTTTAGAAAAGTTTTTTTATGACAACTTCAGGTAATATTTCAGAATAGAGCCTGGTGAACACAAACCCAAAAGTGGACCAGGCCTGTATGAACCAACTCATTCTTAGACTTAAGAACAAAGAAAAGACTGAGAACAAGAAAAATACATTCAGTGTTTGAATATGAACAGGCTACCACCGATGATAATGTCCTTACAAAAAATGTCTACATGAAGAATGATGTAGATACAGGAAGTTAATGCCAAATTTGACTCAATATTAAAACCATTCTTTAATATTCCAATTTTAAGAATATTCCTAAGTCTAAGAATTTCTTTGTGAATACGGTCCAACGTCAAGGACTTCACACAGCCCAACAATTCCATCTCACCAAGCTCCTATATCACTGATGCTCACCTTTTTCCTCACGAGGGACATGATGCCAATCCTTGTAAGCACGTGTTGTCTGGACAGGCCCTCTCGAGGCACACCGTCGGCAAATGTTTCAGCATTATCTGCCCCTGGCTCGCACAGGTGGCGCATGAACAGCGATACATAGGCTCTGAACACCTTCTCAGACTTGCCTCTGAGGTCTCGTACCAGCCTGCAATGGGATGCAAAATAGTGTCCATTTGTAGATGAAAACATAAAGGGGCTCTAAATGGTAAGTCTTATAACAAAACTTACAAGCTTGGATAAGAAAACAAACAAGAGATGTGTTTGTCAAAAACACAATGCCCCCTAAATTGGGCCCTAATGCTCCGCTTTGATTATTTTTTTTTGACCTTTGACCGTGAAGGATGACCTTGACCTTTGACCACTCAAAATGTGCATCTCCATGAGATGCACATGCACGCCAAAAATACAGTTGCTATGTTGAATATTTCAAAAGTTATGAATTTGACCCATATATTTGACCTTTGACCTTGAAGGATGACCTTGACCTTTGACCACTCAAAATGTGCATCTCCATGAGATGCACATGCACGCCAAAAAAGAAGTTGCTATGTTGGATATTGCAAAAGTTAAGAATTTGACCCATATATTTGACCTTTAACCTTGAAGTATGACCTTGACCTTTGACCACTGAAAATGTGCAGGTTGATGAGATGCACATGCACGCCAAAAATGAAGTTGCTATGTTGAATATTGCAAAAGTTATGACCAAGGTTAAAGTTTTGGGACAGACAGACAGACAGACAGAGTCACAGACAGAATGACAGACAGGCCAAAAACAATATACCCCCTCTTCTTCAAAGAAGGGGGCATACAAATAATAATTTGTAGATGACATATTATAAGCAGACTGATTGCTTAAATAGTTATTAATAAACTTTTAGTGAATAAGTGCCATCCATGGGGAAAAGAAGGGATTCTGGGGGTGCGGTGATAATTTATACCATGCCCTCTTATCCCTTATTGGATCCAGGATTAAACCCGGGTCCCCTTGGTGTACCAATCAGTGCGCTAGTCGGACAGCCAAATGAGAAATCAAACCATGGCATATTACTTTTATATTTGCAATATTTCCAAACAAAAGAAACAATCACTGACTCACCACTGTGAGTTGAAGGCATCCTGGGGCGGCATGCCGTATCTCATGACAGCATTGAGGAAGGCCTTCCTCTGTCGGGCGTTGAAGCCCAGCACCTCAATCTGCCCGTTGACCCTCGCCAGAAGTGGAGGCAGCGGCCTGTCCCTCTCACGGCGCTCGGAACGCTTGCTACGAACTGAAGTACAACATATCAAGATGACAAACATTGGTTTTGGGGGGTCAAATTTGGCAGCATTCTCAATATTAAAAAGAATATAATTTTCCCAAATGACTGCCTAAAATTCCCAATGGAAGGTTTCCAAAACAAGACCTGTCACCATAGGATGCCCCCTTTTTCCACTTTTTTGTAAACCTAAAGGCAAAGTGTTTTTCCACATTTTTCAAAACCTCAACGCAAAGTGTGATGGAATTTCAGACGGACAGACAGACGGACAGTGCAATCACTATATGCCCACCTTTGGTAGCATAAAAAAACAAGAAACCGTCGGAGACGGGTGATGCTCCCCAAAGTTTTTGTTTGTCACAATATTGCGCTATATATTCAGATGAAAGGAAACGTCTTGAGGGGAATAACTTTGGACAAAATAATACGATGGATGGTTTAGCAACTTAAAAATTTCAAAGGGCCATAACTCTCTAAATAAATCATCTTACCAGAACCCACTTATAACATGCGCATCTCCTCAAGGTAGTTGAATTACAGTCAGTAGTTGGGGAGAAATAGCCCGGACAAGAATTGCACTAAATGTACAGTTAATAGAAAATTTCAAAGGGCCATAACTCTGTGAAAAATCATCCGACCATAACCGGCTGATAATATGCACATCTCCTGTTGGTAGTGAAGCTTCCCATAAAGTTTCATTGAATTCCCGTAATAAGTTGCTGAGAAATAGCTCGGACAAGAATTGCACTATATGTACAATGGAAAATTTCAAAGGGCCATAACTCTGTGAAAAATCATCCGACCATAACCGGCTGATAATATGCACATCTCCTCTTGGTAGTGAAGCTTCCCATAAAGTTTCATTGAATTCCGGTCATTAGTTGCTGAGAAATAGCCCGGACAAGAATTGCACTATATGTACAGTTAATGGAAAATTTCAAAGGGCCATAACTCTGTGAAAAATCATCCGACCAGAACCGGCTGATAATATGCACATCTCCTCTTGGTAGTGAAGCTTCCCATAAAGTTTCATTGAATTCCGGTCATTAGTTGCTGAGAAATAGCCCGGACAAGAATTGCACTATATGTACAGTTAATGGAAAATTTCAAAGGGCCATAACTCTGTGAAAAATCATCCGACCAGAACCGGCTGATAATATGCACATCTCCTCTTGGTAGTGAAGCTTCCCATAAAGTTTCATTGAATTCCGGTCATTAGTTGCTGAGAAATAGCCCGGACAAGAATTGCACTATATGTACAGTTAATGGAAAATTTCAAAGGGCCATAACTCTGTGAAAAATCATCCGACCAGAACCGGCTGATAATATGCACATCTCCTCTTGGTAGTGAAGCTTCCCATAAAGTTTCATTGAATTCCGGTCATTAGTTGCTGAGAAATAGCCCGGACAAGAATTGCACTATATGTACAGTTAATGGAAAATTTCAAAGGGCCATAACTCTGTGAAAAATCATCCGACCAGAACCGGCTGATAATATGCACATCTCCTCTTGGTAGTGAAGCTTCCCATAAAGTTTCATTGAATTCCGGTCATTAGTTGCTGAGAAATAGCCCGGACAAGAATTGCACTATATGTACAGTTAATGGAAAATTTCAAAGGGCCATAACTCTGTGAAAAATCATCCGACCAGAACCGGCTGATAATATGCACATCTCCTCTTGGTAGTGAAGCTTCCCATAAAGTTTCATTGAATTCCGGTCATTAGTTGCTGAGAAATAGCCCGGACAAGAATTGCACTATATGTACAGTTAATGGAAAATTTCAAAGGGCCATAACTCTGTGAAAAATCATCCGACCAGAACCGGCTGATAATATGCACATCTCCTCTTGGTAGTGAAGCTTCCCATAAAGTTTCATTGAATTCCGGTCATTAGTTGCTGAGAAATAGCCCGGACAAGAATTGCACTATATGTACAGTTAATGGAAAATTTCAAAGGGCCATAACTCTGTGAAAAATCATCCGACCAGAACCGGCTGATAATATGCACATCTCCTCTTGGTAGTGAAGCTTCCCATAAAGTTTCATTGAATTCCGGTCATTAGTTGCTGAGAAATAGCCCGGACAAGAATTGCACTATATGTACAGTTAATGGAAAATTTCAAAGGGCCATAACTCTGTGAAAAATCATCCGACCAGAACCCGTTGATAATATGCACATCTCCTCTTGGTAGTGAAGCTTCCCACAAAGTTTCATTGAATTCCGGTCATTAGTTGCTGAGAAATAGCCCGGACAAAAATTGTGCACGGACACACGCACGGACAGACGAAGCGGCGACTATATGCTCCCCCAACAAATTTTGGGCGAGCATAAAAATATTATTAATCTAAGCATAAATTTATTTCCCTATGCATCTCAATAAGATGAACCTTTATAAATATAATACTGAAACCACTTTTATTCTCAATTTTAAACTATTTGTTAGCAATTTTTATTTAACAATTTCCCACTTTTATTCAAAACAACACGATTTTTCGCAATCAAAAGGGCTATGGCTCCATTCCCAAAATGTTGAAAAAAAAACACAGACAATATGAGTAAGGTGGTTGCCTTTCTTCAATTTCTAAATTGTAATTAAATTTTAATTACATGGATGGGAAATCTTGTATTCGCTTACTTTTCTGTTCCCGTTGATTTTATTTATTAAACAAGAAAAAAAATATCAAACTAAGCAGACATGGCAGTCTTTAACCCTTGTAGCACTGGAACCGAATTTTAAAGGCCTTTGCAAACAGTTTGGATCCAGATGAGATGCCACAGAACATGGCGTCTCATCAGGATCCAAACTGTTTGCTATTCTGATAGTATTCTTTGAAAAAAAATCCAAAAAAATGCTAATTTAAGAAATTTAGCAGACAACATTTAAGCAGACAACAAATTTCCCAGCATGCAAAGGGTTAAAGGTCTTATAGAGAGCTATAATGTACATACTTGCATCTCTGGACCCGTCTCCCATGAATTCATCATCATCATCATCTTCATTCTCCCCTGAAAACGAAGCAAAACAGAAAATGAAACATGTGGGTGGCATTCTATTTTACTGAATATTGTCGTTAAAGAAACCTTATTTCACATTAATACAATTTATCCAAAAATGGTTAAAAAGAAGTAGGATGTGCTCGTAACAATAATTTGACAACTAGAGATTGTCACAAAAGTGATGGGCCCAATATGTATGTAGCTTGCTATAATATTCATGTAATCAAATGAAGAGGAAGAGTTAACTGTGAATGACGGATGATTTGCTTGTGCACAACACATATTTAGACGGATGCAACAGGCCACACCCTGTCTTCTCGTGGGGGATATTCATGGTAAGTTCATTTAAAATTGCATGATGAAGGACAAAGTTACAGTCCCAACAAGCTGTTTTATGGCCAAATGTGACCTCTTATCTCTGAGTGTGACCTTGACAATTGTTCTTTTATACAAACACATACTCTTAACCATGCTGATTGCTACATAAAACTTCCCGAATGTGGACTCAACTAAAATGCATTTATTAACAAGCTTTAAACGTTCCCAATAATTGCTTATTAAATAAAAATCATCTGAACATTTTTTTTTTAAATATAGCCCACTTAAGCACACATGCACAATAACTCCACCATTCTGTTTGCAATATAAAGCTTAAAAAAGCGGACTCAACTAAACCATTTAAAAATAGGCCTATATTGACCATTCAATTTTTTTCTTCAGAATATGGCCCACTTAAACCCCATACCATTGTGGCTGAAGTCTGAATCATAGTCTGACATGGACTCCTTCCAGGCCACGTCGTCCTGGTTACCGAGGGCCGCGTCGTTGTAGTTGACCTGCTTGCGGACACGCTTGCCCTTGCCAAGGGTGCGCGCCAGGTCCTCCTGCTGTTGCTCGTAGTGATGTCTGAGCAGCTTTTCCCAGTAGGCGGGGTCTGCATGCTCCGCCTCCTGCTTGAGGACCTCTGTCTCTGGCTCCTCCTCCTGAAGTGGGGTGAAAAATGATTTCAATAAGTTCGTTTAAACCTATTTTTTAAGCCCAATTGCATCAAAAGCCTAAGGCTTATTTGAAACTACCCTATACTAAGGTTACACACAACTCTGTACTCACATCACTTTCCTTCTCCTTGAAAGTATGTGATGTAACCTTGAAGGAGTCAAAGTAGTCGTTCATGGCCATGGTTACACACTACCCTGTACTAAGGTAACACACCACTCGGTACTCACATCACTCTCCCCATCCTTGACAGTATACGAGGCAACCTTAAAGGAGTCAAAGTTGTCCCTCATGGCCATGGTTACACACTACCCTGTACTAAGGTTACACACAACTGGGTACTCACATCACTCTCCCCTCCTTGACAGTATACGAGGCGACCTTGAAGGAGTCAAATAGTCGTTCATGGCCATGGTTACACACTACTCTTTACTTAGGTGACACACAACTTGGTACTCACGTCACTCTCCCCCTCCTTGACGGTATACGAGGCGACCTTGAAAGAGTCAAAGTAGTCGTTCATGGCGATCTCCTTCTCCTCCTGGGCCTCCTTGGAGCGGTCCAGCAGCTGAGCGATGGCCTCGTCATTGTACACGATACGCTTCTCCTCTTCACCCTCCTCACCTGCAGGGTGGCAATGAGGATTTGATGACTTTCATTTGCGCAAAAAAAAAATCCATTAAACTACTTCAGAAGTATCTTTTCAAATTTAAAAATAAATAAATCTCTAAACCATTTTATATACTGGTATATTTAAATATGTTAAGTAAAACATTTAAACTTTATTTTATTTTCAAGCTTGATTTTATTTTCAATACTGTCATAATAAGCGAAAACAAATTTTGTTTCTCTTTTTAAACAAATATCATCACATGCTGTACAAAACTCGAACAATCCCCATCAATCCAAAAATGACAAGAAACTTTCCCTTCACAAGGCCCAATCACCATTACCCAGTCCTTTAAAGACACCTTTTCAACAACGCCTTTTGTGAAAAATCCCTAGCAGAAAACAAGAACAAATCAACAAACAACTCCCCACCTTCCACTTCCTTGAAGAGTTCTTCCGTTCCAAACTTGAGTATATCGTCAAGCTCCTGTTTGGACATAGAGGTGGTCTTGTTGCCCACGCCGGGCCGCACCACGAGGTGCTGAAGCATCATCTTCTTTTTGGCCACCTGCGTGATCCGCTCCTCTACGGAGGCTCGCGTGACGAACCGGTAAATCAGCACGCGGTTCGCTTGACCGATTCTGTGCGCTCGACTGAACGCCTGAAATCAAAGTATTTTTTTTAGTTGAATGAACAATTGTTTAACCATTGTTATTTCGCTATTAAAACCTAGTTCATGAAACAGATCCTGTTGGATTTACTAAATGCCTCATATAGTATAGTATTAATCGTTACAACTTACAACATGCTGCTGTAATATTTAAAATTAAATGTGAAACCTACTCTAGTCTGTCTGACACAGAAGTAGTTTGTACCAACTGGAATTTATTTCAATTTGCATGTATTTTTTTAGTTATCTATATGACTTGATATATGACATGATCTCAAATTTTGAAAATATCTTAAATTCAGTTATGGAAATGTAAAGCATACATCTGCTTTCATTTACATCTTGTGACTTTAATTATTAGTGTTTTAATTTCATCAAGGCACATATTTGTAGGTGCACCTGAATATCGTTGTGGGGATTCCAGTCGGAGTCATAGATGACAACAGTGTCGGCGGTGGCAAGGTTGATACCCAGGCCTCCTGACCGCGTGGAGAGCAAGAAACAGAACTGCTCTGCACCCGGAGCTGAAACAAACATCACACATACATAGACTCTTCAGTGTGAATCATCCATATTAGTCTCGCTCTGGGAAAACGAAGTTAACCCTTTGCATGCTGGGATATTTGTAGTCTGCTAAAATGTCGTCTGCTGAATTTCTAAAATTAGCCTTTTCTTCACTTTTTTTCAAAGAATACTATCAGAATAGCAAACAGTTTGGATCCTGATGAGACGCCACGTTCTGTGGCGTCTCATCTGGATCCAAACTGTTTGCAAAGACCTTCAAAATCCGGTTCCAGCATTGTAAGAGTTAATGAATGCGCGTAAAGTGTCATCCAACATAAGCCTGTGCAGTCCGCACTGGCTAATCAGGAACAACACTTTCCAAATAAACTGGATTTTTGCTTAGAAGAGACTTACTTAAATGGAAAAATACATTAAAAGCGTTAAGTGTAATCCCTGATAAGCCTGGGACGACATTTTACGCACATGCATAAAGCCCCATTTTCAATTGCAACATTTTCCAATCTATGCCACTGAGGTAAAATAAACAGTTTTAACCCTTTACCACTCAGATACACACATTTACCCTATGTAGTCCCTTAGAAAATCCAAAAATAATTAAAACCCTTCTTTCAATATACAAGTTTTCAAGGCTTCATTTCCAACCTTAAGGTACTGATGAGCAGCAAACATCATAAAACCTGATCAGACTGCTAGTGACTCGCAGGCTTTTCTGGGTTTATGCCTGTTGCATATAGCCATGAGCGGGAAAGGGTTAATTCTGAGCCTACTCACCATTGAACCTATCAATGGCGTCCTGTCTCATTGCCCCCGTGATGGCCCCGTCTATACGCTCATACTTGTAGCCTTCATGTTCCAGAAAGTCCTCCAGAATGTCCAGCATCTTTGTCATCTGAAATACGAGCAGTATAATAATAGAAATAAAGTCATGATAAATCATCACACAGGTTATGTGCAGGCTTTTCCCCCAAGCAGTTTAAGCACAGTGGTAATGCCGGAACTTCCAAATCGCTGTCACCGATAAGCTTGATTTTTGGATCATGTCACCGTGATGCTTGAAAATTTTACAAGCCCTTGCAAGCTCTGACCCGATTATTGTCTACATTCTGCAAACGACAAATCAAATCAGGCACTCCCTAATCAGCAGTTTTTGTATAGGGGGGGCTTAGAAATTACATGTGTTAAGATTAATGAGTCCTGTATAGGAGTCCAAACTGGTGTTTGTCGACAAATTACGGTTGATAATGATCGATAATTACCAGTACATGTAATTATTTTGTTTGCAATTTATTCATTATTAATGCAAAATACCAAAACAAATTAAAAAATTCAGCATCATTTGTCGATTCATACATGCAGTTTCCTTTTATTCCAAAGCAAGGCTGAATTACCGCATTAAAAAATATATTTATGTCTGGATTTCATTTCGGAACTTGAAAACACTATCTGCCCTCAATCATGATGAATTTTAACATAAATAGGGACAGACAATTGTTGTTTTTACAAATTTATATTGGAAGGAGGATTTGGCACTTGTAGATTTGTTTTAAAAATAGACATGCAAAAGTTTCCCATTCCGCAACAACCCCCTTCCATGATGCAATGCCACAGCGCCGGACCAAATTCCTGGGAAAAGCCTGATATGGCAGGGAAAGAGATAACTACAATGAGCGAGGCCTGATATGGTAATGCGCAAGGGGGGGTTAGAGGGTTAGGGTTTCTGTAAGTGTCCGGTTAGGGTTATGGTTAGCCTATCCTATCCCTAACCCTTACCCGGCCCCTAACCCTTACCCTAACCCAAACCCTTACCCAGGGTAATCACCCTACCAGGCCTCGCTCGTTGTAATTGTCCGCTTCTCGATACGGCAGAACAGGAATTAAAACTCTGATTTGTAGTCAAGAGCTCTACCAATTAAGCTACTGCCTGGCAAAAACAAGATACAATCCATACCTGTGAGAAAATTAGGACCCTGTGTCCATCATTCTTGAGTTTCCTGAGCATTTTGGAGAGCAGTATGAGCTTGCCGGAGGACTTGGTGAGCGCTGTACCCTCGTAGGCGTTGTTTGTGAGGCGGGGGGCTTCCTAGAGGACCAGAAATGGAGATAAAATGAGCCTCTTTCTTGAAAAACTGGGCTAATTGCAAACGTATTTATTTAAGCTTGATTGCTTTAAAAGCCTAAGGCTTATTGAAATGCTCTCAAGTCTGTTTCCTGGGACTAGAACCAGTACTTGGTGTCTTTGGGAGAGATCTAAAGAACGCTCCCACAGTGGGGATTGAACCCAGTCGCTAGGATTATTGCATTTGCATAAAGTGTCGTTCCAGATTAGCCTGTTAAGTCCACAAAGGCTAATTAAGGACGACACTTTCTGCCTAAACTGGATTTTCGATAAGATGTCCTTTACACAAAAAATACCATAAAAGCGGAAAGTGTCGTCCCTGATTAGCCTGTGCAGACTGCACAGGCTAATCCAGAATGACACTTTAAGCACATGTATTTAGCCCAGTTTTCCCAGAAATTAAGATAAAATATATAATTATTTGGTGCACATTCAAGGCGATGTGTTTATATCGCTAAAAAAATTATTGGGGGGACATCCAAAAGAAATTGCAATCACAGAGCAAAATAAGTCGACCTGACAGTATTAAGAAAAGCAATAGAAATATGAGTCTCAGCATTAGCATAAAGCATAGACAAAGGTCCCAAAAATGGATGAAAATATACGCCCAGAATAAAAAAATCCTAAATTTACCGACTATTTCATATTAAAACCTTTTACAAAAACATGATTTAAACAAGTAATTATCACGTGATGATTTACATGTTATTTTTTTTTATTGTTATCCTTAAACATTTTGCGTAGACCATGTGGTCAGAAGTTTTCAATTCATGCACAACTTAATTTAATTGCTGTAAGAAGCCTTGTGAAAATGGGCACAGGTCTGAACCTAAACGGTGTACAAAGTACTCACGGATTGTGCGGTGGGGAATAGATAGGGGTGATTGCAGCATTTCTTCAGGTCCATCATGATGTTGAGTAGCGACACCTGGTTCCCTCCCTTGATGTTCAGGGCACTGAAGTTGCGCGTCAAGATGTACTTGTAGTACTTCCTGCAAGAAGAGATTGGCGGATACATATGGCCAGGATATTATCCAGTTCCTGTTAGAAAGATTGGGAGATATATTAACCTAGGAAAATATTTAGTATCACAAAATGTACAAGTGCTGCTTCAAAGGAACAGTGTACAAAGGCTTAAAAGTCTAATGATATTTGTTCTAAATAAGCTCAATCTAATGAATTTTGTAGCTAACAGTAATATGTGTGTAATCAGGGTTTTAAAGCATAAGTCTTATAAATTTGGCATTAAATATTCGAAAAATAATAATACAAAAGATTTTCACACTTTTGTGAACCTTCTGCTCTTATGAACTTTGACTGATTACCTAACAGACCATGATTATCATACCCTGAAAACAACAACCACAAAACTCCTTACCACCAAAAAGAAAATCAAGTTTCGCTCTCACTTTAAACATTTGAAGGAGCTGATGGGGGGTTTGCATCATATAACAATAATATGACATGTTTCATATCATGTAATAAATGACAAAGCACATACTTCTGCATGGGACTCAGCTCGACACGCACGATGAACTCGCTCTTGCTGGGCATATTCTTGAGCACGTCGGCCTTCAGCCTGCGCAGCAGGTGGGGGCCCAGCATGTCGTGCAGCTTGCGCACTTGATCGTCCTTCGAGATGTCGGCAAACTCAGCCTGAAACGTCTGCAGTTCACTGCAAGCGGAAATTATCATAATATGTTTAAACCTGTTTATTTAAGCTTGATCAAAAGCCTAATGCCTATTGAAACTCTCCGTGGTCCATTTCCAGGGAAGAACAGTTGATTGTGTCTCAATAAAGAGCAAAATCTGCTCAGCAATGACAAAGGATACTTGAGTCAACAAAAAGTACAGGGTACCATTTTACTAAGCAACTTACGCAAGTCTTAGACTTACGCACATATTTTAAAATAATTGAATTTCATTTATTTCAGATTGATGCAAATTAATTTTTACTTGCAATGTAACATTATATTATGAATTTCATTAAAACATACCATATGTCAATGTAGCAAGAATTTGAAGGAACTATACTGAATTTAAACTATGTGCGTAAGTCTACGAATTGCGTAAGTAGCTTAGTAAAACGGTACCCTGATAAACAACAGCAATCTTTAATACCTCACATTTTGTGTGGGCATAACAATCTCAATTTCTAAGTACTCCTTTTGCATGCTTATTTTACAGTTATTTATCACTTTTTATCAAAACAAAATTAAAGTATATAAAACAAGAAATTTATTTATTTTTTGATAGTAATACAAAGTTTCAATCTTGTCAATATGGATCTGATATTCTGAGCTGATCCGATTAAAAGCAGACCAGTGCAGAGCTTGTGATATTTCTATCACCGTAAAGACTTGAATTTATGAAAACATGTGTAATGGTATGAATGGAACTTCATCAAGAGTTGAAATACCAGGGGGAAGATAATGGTACAGTCCACAATTACCTGAAGATATCAATGGTACAGTCAACTATTACATGAAGATATCAGGAGACATGAAGTGGAGTTGGAACAGTCCATTATTAACTTAAAATATCAATGGAACAGTCCATTATTACCTTAAGATAGAAAAGAACAGTCCATTATTACCTGAAGATATCAATGGAACTGTCCATTATTACTGAAGATATCAATGGAACAGTCAATTATTACCTGAAGACATCAATTGAACAGTCTTTTATTACCTGAAGATATCAATGGAACTGTCCATTATTACCTGAAGATAATAGATTTCAATGGTACAGTCCATTATTACCTGAAAATATCAATGGAACTGTCCATTATTACCTAAAGATATCAATGGAACTGTCCATTATTACCTGAAGATAATAGATCTCAATGGTACAGTCCATTATTACCTGAAAATATCAATGGAACTGTCCATTATTACCTAAAGATATCAGGAGACATGAAGTTGAGCAGATGGAACAACTCTTCCAGGTTGTTCTGAAGCGGTGTGCCTGTCAACAACAGCTTGTAACCAAGGTTATAGTTGCTAAGGATGCGGAAAAACTGAAAAGAGAAGGGACAGATTGAAATGATGTACAACTCAAAAGAAAGGAATGTAAACTAGTTAACAGATAAACCTGTTGAATATACATAATTTCCTTTACAGGAACTTTACATTATTATAGTAACAAGGTATCATTTGCATTAAATTTATTTTTAAGATCATTCTTACATACACATATTTCTTGTTTAAATTAGAAAAAGCAGCCATATCATTAACTTGTTGGAAGATCTTTGATAAGATATGGTCCAGAGGAGAAAACAATTTAAAGGAGAATACACTCCTTAATGCAATAAATTTATTCCCCAAAACCAATCTCTTAAATTAGTTCCATCAATGTTAAGCATTATTTTCATAAAATATTGTGTATTGTACAGAAGCAAGGAAGAGCATTCTTATTCCAGCACAACAAACTTTGGAGAGTGTGGGCAACAAACAAACTATATGTGTTAGTGACAAAATTCCTTTTGTTATGATATCTTGCACATAAAGTATTGTGAGCGAATGTGTTCAAATAGGCCAAGCCATTAAAGAGGAATTGATGCCACAACACGAATGGAAGAAAAAAAGCAATGTTCAATATCTTGTTTTATGTGTGTGACATAATATTCCCAATTATTTTAAATTTCTACTTTCACGTTGTTTTTTTGTGCATGTACCTCATCCACAGCCATGTCTCTTTTGAGTTTGAGCATTCAAATAATGTTACCTAATAATATCTGAGCATAAAAATCTGAGCATAAAATTCTTGTGAAGTCCGACCTTGGACTGGTTATTCTTGAGCCTATGGGCCTCATCGACAACCAGACAGGCCCAGTCTATGGAGCCGAGGGTGGCCGTGTCGATGCTGATGAGCTCGTACGAGGTGAGTAGAACGTGGAACTTCACGCTGCTTCCCTGCTTCATCTTCCAGGACTTTGTGCCGCCCCTGATGGCTCCTTCGTCAAATGAGAACTCGTTCTCCCTGGAAATATATGAGCAGCATTGTAGTTCAGTGTTTTTTAACCTTTTTAGAAATGGGGCTGTGTCCCTTCGGATTGGAAAAAATTGAGTTTTTTTTTGCTAACTAATACTTTTTACTTGAGAATTTACGTTTTTCCAATATTATATTTACGAAGATTCAACTTATAGAGCTGGATTTGAGATGAACTTTTTGGTGAGATTTATTGCAAAAAGAAAATAGCTTTCATTGGCAATTCTAAGGTCTCATTTGAAACAAATATATACATTTTTCTATTGGGAATGAATTAATTTGAAATTAAATTAATTAATTTGAACGAAAAAAAAACACAATATAGTTTTACTGTTTTAGGAGGAGTGGGTCCACAACTTATCACATTGGGAGTCTGCCATAGGATTATGATTATTTGTATGTTGGAATGTAAACAAAGGTAAGCAATTGTTTTCAACAACAGCGTGTATAATACTTTGTTAACATCCAAAATTTGAAAGAGGGTGCAGTGTTATTCAGCACGTTTTCTTAAAGAGAAGTAAATTTTATATGTGCACAAATAATAATCACAACATGGCTTGTGCCTATACTGATGTTTGACACATGTTAGTTATGCCCCTGTATTCTTACGATGGGAAGTATTAACAAGAGCACCGTCGAGCGGATGCCAACACTNGGTTTTCTTCGAAAACAGCCAAGCTAAAAATGACCAAAGCCATGGCTAGATACCTACCATATTTATAGTAACAATAGAGGATCACAATGTTATATGGATTTTACCCTTTCCTGCTCTGAAGCAAAGTAAAAATGGCTATATGCAACCAGCATAAAACCAAAACAGCCTGCAAGAAACTCGCAGTCTGTTCAGGTTTGATGCTATTTGCTGCTGACCAGTATCTAAAGGTTGGAAATGAGCCTTTCAAACATTAACCTGGTAAGAAAGGTCTTTCATTTAACTGGATTTTCTGAGGGACTTCAAAAGCGTCAAAATGCATATATGAGTGGGAAAGGGTTAAACGAGTTATCAACAATCTAACCTGATGACCGCCCGACAGTCCTTGTCGCCAGTGTAAGTGACCACGTAAAGGTTGGGAGCCCAGAACTCAAACTCTCTCTCCCAGTTGATGATGGTGGACAACGGGGCTCCAACCAGGAATGGACCCTTGCAGTGACCCTGTCGTGGATGTCACATTGTAATTGAGGTTACAGACGGGTTACATGGTTGTTAAGGTCACGTGGTCATTAAGTTCAAAATGAATCAACTATTTACTTGTTTTAAACAAATATGATTACTTGACATTTCAAGTTATTCACTAAAAATGTTTTTACAAGTTTTATACCTTTAATTTAATCCAGCATTTTCTATTGATAAATGTAGATTGGTAAAATCTGTTTTTACTAATAATTGCAACAATGAGCTTCACAGTCAAATTATTGCGTTTTCTTACAGTGATAAATCAATAAATAAATGATAAACACAATTAACTGCACTCTCACCTCGTTATATAGTGAAGACAGGAATGCGATGGTCTGAATTGTCTTTCCCAGGCCCATCTCGTCTGCAAGAATTGTGTCAGTGCCGTTGGCCCATGAGTAACGCAGCCAGTTAAGTCCCTCCAGCTGATACGGATGCAGCGTCCCGCCAGTTGCCGTGATGTAATCAGGGTCGACTGGAAGCTGCTTACGGAACTGCAAGGAGAAAGACGTGCAAATGTGTGAAAAATTCGTTTTAAAGGTCAAATCTCAATTAATGCTTAAGAATTCAACAACCTTAGCAGGCATTTCCCAATGAAAAAGCTTCTTGTGCCTTACATTGTATTACCATGATTTTGACTATATTTGCAACCTTTATAATCTAAACCAGTGCAATTTGGAAAAAAACACCTCAGGGGAGGAAAATAATCTACCCCTACCCCTTGCTACATGTAGCTTCAAGAAAATCCTTCACGTTTGAACAGCAGATCCAGTAAAGTTAAAAACTTCTCTTTTTTTTAGCATTGAAAGGGAGGTAATCCATTAAACCCAAACTTGTTTCCATGATATATAATTTTCCTAGTTTGAGCGCAGTGAATTGGAGGAATATTTTCCATTGCATAAGAAAGTCTCCAGTAGGGGTCGCTCATTGTGTTGTATTGGTGGTAATTATGCTCGTGGAATAGCCATTCTGCTTTGCGTAACTGACAAGTGAACATGTTAATTTTGTAATATTTTATTGGATATAAAATATTGACAAGTTTTCTCATGGAAATGATTATCTGCAGAAATAAAGTCTGTTTCTGTGTTAACTATATGAGCGTTTGTTCATGTTATGCTTTATGAAATCTTAATCAAAATGTGCATTCTTCACATTTGTTTTTGTCTTAAGTTATAAATGTGTCATCTGGTCTTAAGCATAGATACCAAAATACAAGCTGTATTTTTTAATTTAATTTGTTGTTTTTGTTTTTTATTTAGAAGACATACAGGGTCTATGGAATATGTGTACTTACATCTGTAATGGGGTACGCGGGGGGCATGCCTAGAGGCCTGGGGGAGTCAACAGAGTCATCATCCTTCTTTTTCTTGCCTTTCTTCTTGCTGCGTGGCTTCTCCTCAACTGGACCGCCCAGCATCACTCGCCTGTACACCACACAAGGAATGAATTTAAGGTATCAGGCATTTTCCTGGCCTATCTAGGGGTTCGTTAAACTGACCCATTACAAAACCAAAATTGTAAACAAAATTCCCAATTTGAAAAAAAAAAATCCCAATTTCCAAAAAATAACATTTTTTTGGAAAGATGTGTCTTATGATTATTACGTCTCAATTCTATTTCAATAACACATTACAAAGTAAATAACAATAACTTCTATCATTTTGTTCTTCTAATTTGAATAATAAATTATATAAAGAGATATATTTTTTTAGTATTTCCCAAATCAGTTGACCTTTCGCGCGAAAAAAATCCCGATCCCGAAATTGCATTTTTTCCAGATGGCCAGGAAAAGGCCTAGGTATGATTGAGTCTTGCTCTTGGAAAACAGGGTCTTGTGCATGTGCTTGAAGTGTCGTTCCAGATTTACCTGTGCAGTCCGTACATGCTAATCAGGGAAGACAATTTTGCTTATATGGTATTTTTCGTTTAAAGGAAGTCTCTTCTTACAAAAAATCCAGCTGTTGGGAAAGTGTCGTCCCTGATTAGCCTGTGCGGACTGTACAAGCTAATCTGTGATGACATTTAATGCACAAGCATTAAACCGTGTTTTCCCAGAGCGCGGCTCAATAACAAAGGGAAACATTACAAACAAACTTGGTTCTATAGGGTAAAAACATGGATGTCATCAATTAGTCAAGTTTCGCCCAAATTTTTAAGGTCTTGATTATTCCTGCTCTACTAATTTCAAAAATGTTAACTGTATTATTGTTCAAGAATGCATATCCTATAGAAATCAATTATGGATACAAAAGTTCTTAACTACACTCAATATACTATACTACAGAACTTTAGAAAACGGTATTCAGGAAATTGAAAGCATAACACAACAGGACCACATGATAAAATTCTTACTCAGTAACTTCCTAACAACAAAATAAAGCATTCTTTCTGCAAAGTAATAAATTAATATTTTGTATTAAAACAGCTATAGTTTGTCGAACATTCATGTTACAGATAAATTAAAGAGCTACTTAAGTCTGTAAAAGAATTACCTGGAGTAATCACAAAGTGTCTTTTGACCTTGTGACAGACCTACCTCAGGTTATCATAGTACTCAACGTGCGATTTGAATTCTGGCACCTCACTATCTTCCGGCTCCCAGGTGGCCATGTCATAGTTGAGATCACGCCACTTTACCAGGTAGTACTGGGTACCGCGCTCTGTCCTGCAAATCAAGAGATGTGTGTAACTAGCGAAAATCCAGTTTAGGCAGACTTCACAGGTAAATCTGAGACAACACTTTACGCACAAGCATTACTCAGTCCAGCAAATCTAGGGCTAAATGTGTTACTGATGTATCAGCTTGATACTGTAGATTACTTTAATTTTGTTCCCATAAAAATGTTTAGATTTAAAAAAAATGTGCATATTCTTTTGATCTTTCGCCAATTTTGTGTAAGACGAATTTAACATTGGTTTCTTGTATTTAAATGTTAGAAAAAACAGTTTGCTGTTTTAACATTGAAATGTAGCATATGACAAGAGATGTGTTTGTCAGAAACACAATGCCCCCTAATGGGCCGCTTTGATTATTTTTTTTAAACAAATTTGACCTTTGACCTTGAAGGATGACCTTGACCTTTCACCACTCAAAATGTGCAGCTCCATGAGATACACATGCATGCCAAATATCAAGTTGCTATCTTCAATATTGCAAAAGTTATGGCCAATGTTAAAGTTTTCGGACGACGACGACGCGGAAGGACGAGAGGGCTATGACAATACCTCAGGTTTTCTTCGAAAACAGCTGAGCTAAAAATCATCCGACCATAACCGGCTGATAATATGCACATCTCCTGTTGGTAGTGAAGCTTCCCATAAAGTTTCATTGAATTCCCGTAATAAGTTGCTGAGAAATAGCTCGGACAAGAATTGCACTATATGTACAATGGAAAATTTCAAAGGGCCNCATGGGTTTAGTGCATGTGCTTGAAGTGTCGTTCCAGATTAACCTGTGCAGTCCGTACATGGGTTTAGTGCATGTGCTTGAAGTGTCGTTCCAGATTAACCTGTGCAGTCCGTACATGGGTTTAGTGCATGTGCTTGAAGTGTCGTTCCAGATTAACCTGTGCAGTCCGTACATGGGTTTAGTGCATGTGCTTGAAGTGTCGTTCCAGATTAACCTGTGCAGTCCGTACATGGGTTTAGTGCATGTGCTTGAAGTGTCGTTCCAGATTAACCTGTGCAGTCCGTACATGGGTTTAGTGCATGTGCTTGAAGTGTCGTTCCAGATTAACCTGTGCAGTCCGTACATGGGTTTAGTGCATGTGCTTGAAGTGTCGTTCCAGATTAACCTGTGCAGTCCGTACATGGGTTTAGTGCATGTGCTTGAAGTGTCGTTCCAGATTAACCTGTGCAGTCCGTACATGGGTTTAGTGCATGTGCTTGAAGTGTCGTTCCAGATTAACCTGTGCAGTCCGTACATGGGTTTAGTGCATGTGCTTGAAGTGTCGTTCCAGATTAACCTGTGCAGTCCGTACATGGGTTTAGTGCATGTGCTTGAAGTGTCGTTCCAGATTAACCTGTGCAGTCCGTACATGGGTTTAGTGCATGTGCTTGAAGTGTCGTTCCAGATTAACCTGTGCAGTCCGTACATGGGTTTAGTGCATGTGCTTGAAGTGTCGTTCCAGATTAACCTGTGCAGTCCGTACATGGGTTTAGTGCATGTGCTTGAAGTGTCGTTCCAGATTAACCTGTGCAGTCCGTACATGGGTTTAGTGCATGTGCTTGAAGTGTCGTTCCAGATTAACCTGTGCAGTCCGTACATGGGTTTAGTGCATGTGCTTGAAGTGTCGTTCCAGATTAACCTGTGCAGTCCGTACATGGGTTTAGTGCATGTGCTTGAAGTGTCGTTCCAGATTAACCTGTGCAGTCCGTACATGGGTTTAGTGCATGTGCTTGAAGTGTCGTTCCAGATTAACCTGTGCAGTCCGTACATGGGTTTAGTGCATGTGCTTGAAGTGTCGTTCCAGATTAACCTGTGCAGTCCGTACATGGGTTTAGTGCATGTGCTTGAAGTGTCGTTCCAGATTAACCTGTGCAGTCCGTACATGGGTTTAGTGCATGTGCTTGAAGTGTCGTTCCAGATTAACCTGTGCAGTCCCTACATGGGTTTAGTGCATGTGCTTGAAGTGTCGTTCCAGATTAACCTGTGCAGTCCGTACATGGGTTTAGTGCATGTGCTTGAAGTGTCGTTCCAGATTAACCTGTGCAGTCCATACATGCTAATCAGGGAAGACACTTTTGCTTATATGGTATTTTTCGTTTAAAGGAAGTCTCTTCTTTAAAAAAATCCAGCTGTCGGGAAAGTGTCGTCCCTGATTAGCCTGTGCAGACTGTACAAGCTAATCTGTGACGACATTATGCACAAGCATTAAACCGTGTTTTCCCAGAGCACGGCTCAATAACAAAGGGAAACATTACAAACATACTTGGTTCTATAGGGTAAAAACATGGATGTCATCAATAAGTCAATTTTGGCCCAAATTTTTAAGGTCTTGATTATTCCTGCTCTTCTAATTTCAAAAATGTTAACTGTATTGTTCAAGAATGCATATCCTATAGAAATTAATTATGGATACAAAAGTTTTTAACTACACTCAATATACATTTACTACAAAACTTAAGAAAACGGTATTCAGGAAATTGAAAGCATAACACAACAGGACCACATGATAAAATTCTAACTCAGTAACTTCCTAACAACAAAATAAAGCATTCTTTCTGCAAAGTAATAAATTAATTTTTTGTATTAAAACAGCTATAGTTTGTCAAACATTCATGTTACAGATAAATTGAAGAGCTACTTAAGTAAAGATGTAAAAGAATTACCTAGAGTTATCACAAAGTGTCTTTTGACCTTGTGACAGACCTACCTCAGGTTATCATAGTACTCGACGTGCGATTTGAATTCTGGCACCTCACTATCTTCCGGTTCCCAGGTGGCCATGTCATAGTTGAGATCACGCCACTTTACCAGGTAGTACTGGGTACCGCGCTCTGTCCTGCAAATCAAGAGATGTGTGTAACTAGCGAAAATCCAGTTTAGGCAGACTGCACAGGTAAATCTGGGACAACACTTTACACACAAGCATTACTCAGTCCAGCAAATCTAGGGCTAAATGTGTTACTGATGTATCAGCTTGATACTGTAGATTACTTTAATTTTGTTCACATAAAAATGTTGTGATTTCAAAAAAAAATGCATATTCTTTTGATCTTTTGCCGATTTTGTGTAAGACGAATTTAACATTGGTTTCTTGTATTTAAATGTTAGAAAAAACAGTTTGTTGTTTTAACATTGAAATGTAGCATATGACAAGAGATGTGTTTGTCAGAAACACAATGCCCCCCTAATGGGCCGCTTTGATTTTTTTTAAACAAATTTAACCTTTGACCTTGAAGGATGACCTTGACCTTTCACCACTCAAAATGTGCAGCTCCATGAGATACACATGCATGCCAAATATGAAGTTGCTATCTTCAATATTGCAAAAGTTATGACAAAACTTTAAGATAGGTTAAAGTTTTGGACAGACAGACAGACAAACAAACAGACAGACAGACAGACAGACAGACAGGCCAAAAACAATATACCCCTTTTCTTTTCTTTTTTAAAGAGGGCATAAAAACATATAAAAGGCTTCATGTTAAATATTGACGGTGCTTTTTTTTATCAATGTAAGATTAAACATAACCTCAAGTCAATTACAATCTGTGGATTGCACATGCAAAACCAACCAAAATACAATCAATAGATACCAAGGGTGTCATTTTTTTAAAACACCTCACGGGAGAAAAATACCCCCCCNCCAGTAAATTAAAAGACCACCTGTTAAGCAATTTTCACAATGAAAATAGTCAAATCACCTGAAAAGAGGATAAATCACACCCCGAAATAACGCTCCTTGCAGTGTTTTTTGGGTTCAAATTCGGGGCCGAAATTGGGCCACATTCCCAATGTCAAAAAGTGTATTTTTTTCCAACATGACTGCCTAAAATATCCAATTGAAGATTTTAAAAAAAATGTAAAAAAAAACACTGCCTTATTAATTATTTATATTGAAATTACTAACACCCCAAAAACTTCTCCTTACTTATGATTGATAATCCTATGTATGAGCAGCCACTCTGGCCGCACCCCGTACTTGTAGAACCGGTCCTCCAGGTTATCGTTGCTGTCCTTGTCTCGCTTGCGGTCCTTGCCGCCCCAGCTGCTTCCGTCCTCGAGGGGTGGGGGCTCGTCCATGTCGTTCTTACGGATGTACATACGCATCAGGGGGTTCTGGTACACGTCCAACTGAACAATAGCCACGTAGGTATGTATCAGAAATTATGCATGGAAAGTCACCCATCACAAGTGCAGGCCTTTTCCTGGCCATTTTGGGAAACAATTCACTTTTTGGGATTGGGAATTTTTTTTTGCATGCAATTCCACTGATTTGGGAGAAAAATAATTTATATAACTCTTCGTAATAATTCAAATTAGAGGAACAAAATCATATAAAATTATAGTTATATACTTTGTTAGATGCAATTGACCTATAATTGAGTTTATTGGAAAAATTTGGCATATTTTGGGGGAAATTTTGGTCAGATTTTTGGGAAAAAATGTTTTGTTTTGCCATTTGGGAAACATCAATAAATCACTGCCATCAGATATGAGCCTAACTCTGGGAAATCAGGGTTAATGCTTGCGCGTAAAGTGCTGTCCCAAATTGATGTATCAAAAGTGTTACCATCCTATATAAGTTCTATGTAAGGACTATTTGGATTATGTTAATATGAGCCTCATTCTGGGAAAACTGGACAAAATGATTGTGCGAAGTGTCGTTCCATATTAGCATCTGCAGTCCACACAGGCTAATCAGGGATGACACTTTCCGCTTTTATTTTATTTTTTATTTCAAGGCAGTCTCTTCTTAGCACAAAATCAAGATTTGGCAGAAAAGTGTTGTCCCTGTGGACTGGGCTAATCTGGAACGACACTTTACGCACATGCATTTAATCAGATTTTTCAGAGCAAGGCTAATATGTATCAGAAATTATGCAGTGAAAGTGGCCCATCACTTGTGTGTTTACATTCATTCTTAATGGTGTACATAATTATTTTACAAGGCTTATGATCATTGCTCTGGCCAAATCTCCGGGGTTTAATGCTTTTGGGGAAAATGTCATCTAAGGTCAGCCAGTGCAGTATGTACAGGCTTATCAGGGACGACACTTTTCACTCTTTTTTTCGTTTACAGGAAGTCTCTTCTTAGCTAAAATCCATTTTTGACGGAATGTATTGGGCTGCACAGGCCAAACTGGGATGACACTTTACGCCGATGCTTTAAGCTTATTTACAGAAACAGGTCTAGTGTTCAGGTCTGCTAAACCTACTGAAAGTTCCGACACCCAGTCGCAGTGCCACATGGACAGGCCGTGCCAGCGCACAAAGAACTCACGCTGCGCCTTATGATCCTGAAAACAGAACAGAAATAAAACATCAAATGGATACAATACTACAAATTACTTTTAAGCAAACTTAGCAACCTAATTTTTTTTAAGCTGAATATGCTCACAAAATAGGTGATAATGTTGTAATCACCTAAATCAAATTTATATTAATGTACTTCATGCATTAAAGATTATTTCAGACCGTTTAAATTTACCATTTTTCATGGAAAGCAAGCAACTTATATAAACAACACGGTTTTTGTTGGGTTTTTTAAGATGGACATATACTCACAGCTGAAGACTTGGGCTCCAGATGGTGTTCATGGGTGTGGTCCATCTCTTCCATGGACTTCTCAGGCTGGGGCGGCTCTGTCCAGCGCCACGTCAGGATCTTAGCCACCTGTAATGTTATATAAAACAGTTTGCCAGTTTTCATTCAAAGGGTTAACCCTATCATGCTCAGATGGGCAATTAGACACGTTCGTAGTCTCTTAGAAAATCAATTAAATTTAAGACCTTGCTTTCTAAATTCAAGTTTTAAAGGCTTCAGATGCTAAGAGACTGATCAGCAGCAAACAGCATCAAACCTGAATAGACTGTGATTGACCGGCTGTTTTTGGTTTTATGCTGGTTGCATATAGCCATTTTCATTTTGCTTCTGAGCGGGAAAGGTTTAAGAGAACTTCACTGCAACCTGCTGTAGTTGATCAGTGATTGAAACAAGATGCAAACCCTAGACAATTGATTCACTGCTAATTGGCCTTGTCCCCATCAAGTGGGAATTTCGTGTCTGGTCAGGAAGTTCACACTTCTACAAACATTGCAAATTTGTCCAGTTAAATTCGGAAAACAACATTTTTAGCATGTGGAATAGGCCCGTTGAACAAATCTAGTTTTATAAAAACAAATGCTTTTCAGACAGTGAAGTATCAAAATGATTTGATAAAAGAAAATTCAAGTTCAGTGAAAATATAAAATGATATAAAACCATAAATACCACACTATCTTCCAAACACAACTACTATCAGGGAATTCAATATATTTTGAAAACCATGAGTCAAATGACCCCCGTGCTTGAAATGTGCAGGGGTCAAATGAAATGTTCAGGGTAAAAATACTGAAGTCCTGGGTTATTTTCTTTCCGCATATTCGTTAAATGCTCTGAAAATGTTGTTTTTTTCATAAATTTGCGAGAAATTATATGCAAATAAAAAACAACAATTTTTGTGATATAAAATATATTCTTGATTTATCAACATGATGTAAGGCAGATGCTTTGCAAGAGTCAAAAGTGAGAAAATTGCAAAATGCTTGCATCAAAAAGCAGGATTCTGCTTCAATATATGTATCCCCAAAAAAGCAACTTGTTGGGAAAAAACCACTTTTCTGCTGGTAGAAATAAATTTGATCCATTTATAATCCTTTCAAAATCACACACCGTATCAACCGTTATTATTGTTTGTACCGGGGAGATTAGTGGGTGTATCCAAATTCGTATTTTCGGGATCAGTCTATTGAAATCACAGCTACTTACCTTGGCCTTGAGTGGAGGACACAGGCACCTGGGGCAGATCCACTCGCCCGTGGGCACCTCCTTGACGGGCGGGTAGAGACAGTGGGGGTGGTAGGAGGAAGGGCACTGGTCACAGCACATCAGCTCCCCACCGTCCTTGCACATGCGACAGAACTCATTGTGGTCGTCCGCCTCCACCTCAACCTGCTTTGGGCCTTCGTTCTCCTGTGGACGGCCACAGAATAGGGTATTATAATATTTGAGCTCCGCGCCCTGGGAAAATGGGGCTTAACGCACATTCTTAAAGTGTCGACCCAGATTAGCCTGTGCAGCTTGCACAAGCTCATCAGGGATGACACTACGCTTTTATGGTATTTTTCGTTGAAAGGAAGTCTCTTCTAAGCATAATCCAGTTTGGGCGGAAAGTGTTGTCTCTGATTAGCCTGTGGGGACATTTAAGGCACATGCATTAAGCCTTGTTTGACTAGTATGGCTCATTCATTTTATCATATTTAAGAAATATTGAAGGATATCAGTGATATAAATCCTTACAATATTATTAATTACAGTTCTGGAATTATTTTTTAGAGTAAATAAAAGAAAAGCATAGAACTAAAAGAATATTTGTTTGTTTTAGGGGTCATATGATTGTTATTAACCTTCAAAATTAAGATCACTTCTTAAGAAACAGGGAAGTCCTTGGGATCAGAAAACCCCTAAATTCTTACCCAGTCTTTTTTCCTCACTTATTTGGAATGGTACCCGCTTTGGTAAAATTTTGGAAATGCTTTCGAACAAATTGGGAAATTTATCTTTGTAAGCAAATACTACCAAAATGTATACTTACACAGTGTGGACAGGACCATTTCCCCTCTGGTGCCTCCTCCAGTTCAGGCTCGAGACACACGAGGTGGTAGGCCCGCGGGCAGGTGTCACACAGGATGATCTCCCCTCCCTGCTGACACACCTCGCAGTAGTCCTGGTGATCCGTCTGAAACATGCACGTAACAATACCATAAATTAAAATTGTGGTATTAAGTTTAAAAGGGCCCCATAGGGACAAATTCTTTTTTTTTAATCTGGAATTATGCAAAAATATACATATAACAAGAAAATGTTTTATGCATTCTGAGATAAACAATAATTTTATAATTTAAGGCCTAAATTAAAATTTCAGATCATTTAAAAAGCAAATTCTAGTCATACAACTCCCAAAACCCACATCAACAAACCAATCAACCAAGCAGCACTCTCACCTCATATCCATCAGCATCAGGATCGCCCCCAAACGAGCGACCCAGTTTGAGCCTCTTCTTGCCCCCCTTGGCAGCTTTCTTTCCTTTCTTTGCGCGCTTGGGTTTTTCTTCCCGCTCCTGCTCAGCGATCATGCTGGCCTCCTCGAGCTGTCGTTCAAATTCCTCGTCAGACGTGTTGTTTCCCCCGTCTCCTTCGTCCTACACAAACATGTATGAACAGATCATAAAGACATGTCCTGACTCTTTCAAGTTTTCAAAAGTACCACCCTCCAACTTTGTCTTCCTTAAATAAACTTTTACATTTGGTCATTAACCATCTCCTTCATCCTACACAAACATGTTACACATTGTGTGAGCAGCATTCTGGGAAAACTGGGCTAATTGCATGTGTGTTAAGTGTCTTCTTAGATTAGCCTGCACAATCTTCACAGGCTTATCAGGGACAAAACTCTCCGCTTTTATGGAATTTTTTGTTTAAAGGAAGTCTCTTCTTAATAAAAATCGAATTTAGGCAAAAAGTGTCATCCCTTATTAGCCTGTGAGGAGTATACAAACATGCACTTAGCCCAGTTTTCAAAGAATAGGCTCATAAATACATATCCTTGCTCTCAGGCTTTCAAAAGTTACCAACCTCAAACCTAGCCTTCTTACAATAACGTTGACATAGGGTCAATTAATTATTTATTTTTTCCATATTAATATCTATTTATTTTACCATACTGCATATGGCTTCATATGGTAATAGTTCTTGATGAATTTTGATTTGATATAGTATAGTGTATAAAAGTTAAAACAACAATTATATACAACAAGTGAGCACTGGAACCCAAATCCACAATCACAAATAATTGTATTTCTTCCTAAAGCCACACTTACCGAGCTACCCTTTCTTCGTTTCTTTTTCTTTGTGGTCAGTTTGATTTTGATTGGGGCCACCGCCTTTCCTTTCTTCTTCTTACCACTGGATTTACTCTCCTGTGAAAATATTGAAAAACACCAGTTATAAAGTTTCTCCTAAATATCTTATATTTGAAAAAGAAATCTTTTTTTTTTTAACTCAATGCCATCTACAAAAGAAAGCACATTATAGTTTTGATGGCAATCAACATTCTGTATAATTATTGTAGTGAGGAAATTATTGATTATTGAACATATATTTGAACATAAATTTTAAATATTGTTGTCCTTTTACAAGAACTATGCTGATTTTTCAACCTTAATATTCACCTAGCTCCAGTATTAAACATATAAATTAGAAATCTGCTACATATCAACAAACTCAAAGAAACTTAAGAAACAAATAGGATCTATTTTGAGCACTAAATCACATGAATCAGCTTAATTTCTCCAAGCCATACGATTTGCTTGCAAGATTAACATGGGTATAATCAAATGACATCAAATCTTATTCTCCAAAGCCATTAGCTGATCAAAGTTTATTCAGTGTTTTTTATAGGGTGAAATTTCAAGCCCAAATTACGTTACCGTCCAAATGCCCTATCTCAAATGAAAAAGAATTTAAAAAATCCCAAAGTCTGTTTAAATTGCACGTTTCCAAAAAAAATTTAAAAAAATTAACACTTAGTTCATTCACCTATCCGGCTCTTTCAGTTAAACATATGTAAATATAACATTGAAAATACATTTATTCACAATTTTAAAGTATTTGTTAGCAAAGTACAGCAAACACCAATTTCCCAATTTTAGTAAAAATAACGCGATATTTCTCAATCCAAAGGGCACATGCCCAATTCCCAAAATGGTAAACAAAAACACTGATGATAAACTCACATTGAAGGACACTTCTTCCTCTTCCTCCTCCTCTTCTACAGGATCATCATAGTCCGCCCCCTTCTTCTTCTTGCCTCCTCTCTTCTTCTTGGACTTGCTCTCTACGTATTCCTCATCATCAAACTCTTCATCTGAATACACAGTAGATGGTGATGAACTATTCAGTTAGTAAAAACGGTCAGAAATAAGTTTTGATTGATCGTAAATTTTCAGTAAAGAAAAACAATTTGGAGTCTAACAGGGCTTCCCCTGAAAACTTTATTTAGCCAAATTTACGGTAGAACACAAAAATTCTTCACAATTTATCAGTTTTACGGGGTTTTATGAAGAAAAAATTACAGTTAAATGGAAATTTATTGACCCAAATTTTCTAATTTGAAGCCATTTGGCGATGATTTGCTAATTGGGAGAATGGAAGAGCAGGCCCTGCGGAGATTTCATACATGTGAGTTTTGAACACTGAGTATGTTTGCATGAATTGTTTGATCGCCAAGCATTAGAACTACAATAAGCTTTTAACAAGTACATGTAATAACAAAACCAACATAATTCTCCATTCGATTGGAACATGATTTTTTAAATAGAATTCTCTATTTGTACAAGTGAAATTAGAATAATATTTTACAATGCTGCACTCACTTTGGGATTGAGATATCTTGATAATATAAATGACTACAAATCCTGTGGTAATCAATCCAGGGTAATAAGCACATTTTTTAAATCAATTAGATAATATTTATTTTGCTTATTGTCTACAGTACTCTATGACTGCTTGATAATAATGTCAAATATTATCACTGAAATAACATTATGTGGTATGGGTTAAGGTGCTTTTGTAACTTCTGTAATGGTCAAATCAAACTAAATGTTGAGGCTTTGTATTATATTGTAACAACCAAATACAAAACTTTGATGAATTTATACTTAAGTGGGGAAATATATTTAAATACATTGTAATTTCTTTTCAAAGTCGTGGTTCCTATTTATTTTGAGCCTATCGAACGGATGCATTAGCAGCAATTTGTCATGATTTTCCAAAAGAAAAAAACACACCAACAAAAACAAAAATATATCATCTTATGGCCCAAACATATGATAATGTTAGGAGACAAAAACACCAAAAACACTCTTTAAAGTAAGAATAAGTATTTTGCGATTAAAACATGTTTTTGTATTGAATTTTTATCAAGTTCATTTTCATCCATTGCATCAAGAGTCCCAAACACTCCTAATACTTAGAATAAGATTTTTCTGATTCAAACACGTTTTTATTGATTATTTTTAACAAATTCATTACCATCCATAGCATCAAGTGCCTTCTTAGACTTCTTCGCCGCTCGTCTCCGTTTTGCCGGCTTCTCCTCAACGTACTCTTCGTCTCCCAGCATGCTCTCTTCCTCCACTTCCTCTTCCTGTTGAGGTGGCGGCTCCACCACTTTCGGCTCCTTGGGTTTGCGACCTCGACGTTTCTTGCCTGACGACGACGCAGCCGCCTTCTCCTCTGTGTAGTAATCCTCGGCAGTGTCTTCATCTGGAACCAACCAAAGTTGCAAAATTGAGTCTGGTTATGGGAAAAATGGGCTTAATGATTGTGTTTTGGGGAAACAGGGCTAAATGCATGTGCGTAAAGTGTCGTTCCGGATTAGATTGTGTTCTGGGGAAACAGGGCTTAATGCATGTGCGTAAAGTGTCGTTCCAGATTAGCCTATGAAGTCTGCAGAGACTAATCAGGGACGACTCTTTTGGCCTACACTGGATTTTTTGTGTAGAAGAGACCCCTTTATATAAACGGAAAATTTCATAACAGCCTAAAGTTTCGTGCCTGTTCAGACTACGCAGGCAATCTGGGACGACACTTTACGCACATGCATTTAGCCCAGTTTTCCTAGAACGAGGCTTAATTAAATAGGGATTATAAAGGTACCGAGTGCTGCTAAAAAACCACAGGAAAACATGAAAACCGAACCAGTCTGGTGACATGTTCAAAAAGTATACTAAAACCAAGGATTTTCTTACTTAGTTTAACAAATTTTATTCTGGGTTTTCAGAGAAGTCTTTTGACTTGCAGTTGATTAAAAGCAAAAAGGTTAAGCCTCAAATGTTCATATGTTTTGTGATGATCAGTCCAGATAGACAGCTATGAGTAAGCAAAAAAGAGCAGGGCTTAGTACCATTCTATTTCTCTTTCCCCACAAGCATGATATGACCTGACAAGAATTGTCATTTTATACCATATTTTAGGAATAAGTTCACAAATTTACTTAGTAGGCTAGCCTCTGCTAACATTAGTAACAAATCATCTTATACAAAATTAACTCATGAAGTCCCCTTTGAGTGCCTGAAAATTTAAAACCTTAAAGTAACCGTACAGCACTTATGTTTGCAGCTTTACAAAACACATCACAAAACAACCATACCTGACTGCGTCTCCTTAGCCTGCGCAGGGGTATCAACAATCTTCTCAGCGGGCGCCTCCCCAGTCGGGCTGACTATCCCCTGCTTGGACTTCTTGTACTGACCCGCAGCCTGCGCAAACTCGCGCCACTTAGCCGCTATGAGGTTCACAAGCTTCGCCTGCGGGACTTTCGGGTTCTGCTCCACTATAAGGGGCTGGATATGCTCACGGAAGAGCTTGTAGTTGGTGAGCGCCTCAAAGTCTTCCTCTGTGTACTCCAGCTCTATGTTGGCCAGGCCGAACTTAACGGCGATGTCTGCAGAGGTCTCGAGGCCAGGCTGGGAATAACATTGTCACAAATAATATAAGAAAATATATATTTTCCTATGCCCATGGCCAAGGACTAAAACGAACTGATTGCAAACTTGGTCTCAATAAGAATAGTTGCCCACCTGAGACTTTCTTGAACTGAACTGTTCTGAGCAACTTTTGTGGTGTTTCCTAACCGTTTCCGAACTTTTACGAGATATCATCAGAACAAATGTTCTGAGCAAGTCTCATGAAGATTGGTCTAAAAGTGTAATTTCTAGAGTGTTCACAATGTTTCAGCGTCGCCATATTCATATTTCATAAACATTTAACAAAGTAAATATCTATAATTTATATGATTTTATTATCCTTATTTGAATTATAGGCCTGATGTGTCGATATATGCTGATACAAAAGTTTTACCATTAAGTCAATAAAAAATTCCCAAATTTACCATTTTATGGATTGAAAAATCCCAATTTGACAGACTCCTTTTCCCAACATGGCTGGAAAAAGCCCTGGGGAAACAAGTAAGCCCCAGGGCAGGTCCAGTTTGGGCTGTAATTTGTACCCAGTACGTAATCTAATTCAGAACCTAAGGACAACATACCCTTGGTCTTTCTCTGGGTGTCCCCAAATCAACATTGCTCTTGTCTTTCTTTTTCTTCTTGTGTTTTTCTTCATCTGAGCCCTGTGGAGTAAAACAAGTTTATAAGCGCTATTAAAATTAACAACTAGTAGTTACTCTTCAATTTTTATTAATTGCTTTATTATGCAATAATAATACGTAGCCATACAACTAGTTCTATAAAAACAAGAATGTTTGTGTTTTTGTTTTTTTTAAACTAAATTTGCCTATAAAGCGCACTGGGAATGTCAACCTGAGCTTTCAACCTACGTTGACATCACTCTCCTCAAGATGCATTATTTACAATACCCAGCTCAAAAGCCTAACATATTTATATACTAATATTGATGGCAAGTTTCACAAATTAACATTCTTTACCCTTTACTCCTCGGATACGCATTTTGACACATTTGTAGTATAAACTTAAAAATCAAATTAAATTTAAGACCTTTCTAATTAGATTCAAATTTTAACAGCTTCATTTCTAACCCTAAGGTACTGATGACCAGCAAACAGCAAATAACCTGAACAGACTGCAGATTACTCGCAGGCTGTTCTGGTTTTATGCTGATTGCATATAGCTTTCTTCACTTTGCTTCTGAGTGGGAAAGTGTTTATATCCGATTAAAAAATTAAAATCATGCTTACATCATCGTCATGGTGATGCTTCTTCTTTTTCTTCTTCTTTTTGTCTCTGCCATCCTTCTTCTTTCTCTTCTTTCCTTTCTTTTCACTTTCTTCTGCATCAACATCATCTAGGAAACATAGAATATCAAAGATTATAAGCTTGCAACATGATTGGCTAAAAGCCAGCGTTTCAATTATATTAACATTGGAAGTTGAACCATCAAGAGAATCGCTGTTTACAAGCCAGTGTTTTAAATATCAGAAACCCGAACCATCATGAATCACATTCAAATTAAGTTTCATAAGCAACTACCGGTACTAAAGTTTAAGCGACTTCTAGTAAAAATTCAATAACATTTCAACTGAAATTATCACCAGAACGTGTATTTGAATTTAATGTCAACCAAACTGATTAAAAAAACACCATTTAAGTATCTTATTCAATCCATCTTTAATAAATTAGATTTAACACAAAACAATGAAGCAACACATGAAATCCTTCAAAGAAATTGTCCGTGTGACAAAAGGGAGTGATGTAAATAATGCAGCAATTATAAAATGGTATACAGCAGCCAAACAACCAAATCAACATTTGTATCAATAAAACTATTGGCAAATAAAAATTCATTCAAAGTTACGACATGAAAACATTTAAATTACACGTAGTCACAATAGCCAATCACAACAAGATGTGTTTGTGAAACACTATGTCCCTTTTTTAGCGATTTTGACCCATATATTTGACCTTTGACCTTGAAGGATGACCTTGACCTTTCACCACTCAAAATGTGCAGCTCCATGAGATACACATGTATGCCAAATATGAAGTTGCTATCTTCAATATTGCAAAAGTTATGGCCAATGGTAAAGTTTGACGCAAACAAACCAAAAAACAGACAGGGCAAAAACAATATGTCCCCAAGACTGGGGGACATAAAAATAGCTTTGACTTGCAACAATATACAAAAGGCAACAATATTGAAATCATGTATAATCCTTCTAAATTAATCGTATATAATCCTACTTAATTAACTAGAGCTTGGTCACAAACAGGACTTATGTTAATAGTAATACCCCAGCACCGCTTTGCCAGCTATGTTCAAGGGCAAATAACTCAGGAATCAGCGCTCCCACTGGCTCAAAATTTTCTAAAATAAACCTCCAATATACCCCGCCCTAGCAGATCACACAAGTATTGACTAATACATTGCTGATTTAATTACACAAGTCTGAAGAGTCGATTTATGTCTTTCAATACTGATATTTTATTTAAAACACAGTTTACAAATCATGAGAGTAAAAGAAGAACTTAAGTCAATATAAAAAATATTTGGCAGACTCGTACAATGATTGTAAATAATTGAAGCTAAACAGAAGTTGTCCATAGTTACCACAACTAAAATACAAGCAACCTTCTATACCTGCTTACACTTTCAGCCAAACACCCCATGCAATAACAGTGGCCACTGTTTGAAAGCTGTACATTGTGTGAAGAAAATAACCATGATGGTGATGAAAATATGTAAAACACTTTATTATGTGACTTTGGAATAAGACATCAAACTTTAAATGGTTTTTCTTTCACAAAACTGTCCTTTTTATGCTCTAAATGTATTTTGTATATATTCTGTATTTTGTACATATTCTCTATATACTTATAGTATAATAAGCACTTTTTCATGAAAATATGAATATTTGGCGAAACTAATAAAAATGGGAGATAAAAATGCATACAAAGCATTGATGATAAAAACACAGTTAACTCTGAGATTGATGTCTTATTCCGAATTCAAATAAAAGTGTGTTTAATTAAGCTTTGCGCCAAGCCAGTCAGAACTAAACCTGCACACATTCAGAAATATCAACAACTAATTACACTGATTAACTGATCAAGGCACATGCAATGCTTATTGCTGGATGTCAATCAATTTTATTTATCAAGTTAATTAAAAGTAAATATTGAATGATGAGTGTTTTGAAAAATCTGTGTATATAGTCCATTTTATCACTCAGTAATTAAGGTAGAATTGTGTGTCAAGTAATCAGTTTCTCAACATTCTACTGTATTGTGTCTGGTGATTCTACTTTTTGTCATTTTAAAATCTAGTTTCAAAGAAAAAGAATATTAGAACAATAATTCATGTACGGTTTCATTTAGGGGAACCATATTTTATATATGTGTTACTGTACTTAATGAATACTGACCTTGATATTCTGTGAGATGGAATAGCGTTTATAGAAAGTGCACAATGTTTGTGCTGAAAAGTTGGCTTATGCAAACCAATTATTTTTAATGTTTGTATGTCAATATAAAACTATATACCGGTAACATGACTTTTCACAAGAATACCAGGGTAGGGAAGTTCAAACAATATGGAATAGCAATAATTATGTGATATAAAATACATAGGTGCACGTAATGAGATATGACAAAAATAATTAAATGTAGAACACAACCTCCAAATATATACGTCCTCTAAATACATAATGTATATACGCTCTCGCTATTAAATATAAAGGGACACACACACAATCTATTGATTTAGAGAGAGTTGAGTGTGGAACTGTTGTACCTGCTCATTATTTCCAGGGCTTTTCATCAGGAAATTGGGAAGAGGCCATAGCCTTTCAAATTGAGAATTTTATGCGCAATTACTGCTCATTTTGGGAAGACCGTGTTTTTAAAGTTTTTGAAACAGGGTCGTTTTCATTGTGCAGAAGTATTAAAAGACACTTTTGGTGCATTCTTAATCATATTATAGCTCATTGCTTTCAATTTGGGAGATGCCCAATATGTCTAAGTACAAAAAAATTCCTCTATCAATTTTGGGAACAAAAATGACCTTATTTTCAATTGGGAAGTAGCGGAATTTCAGCCTCTGTTATATAAGGCTGAAAAGCCCTGATTTCTTTGTAAGCTATGATAGCTGTACGCTCAAATTTCGGATAGCATTGCTGCAAAACACAATGCTGCATCCCTCTAATTTTCCATTTAGCCGCAGAAGAATTGAAGTCATTTGGGTCTACTGGCGAGAAATTTCTCTAAAATTTTATTGGCTGCTAATAAATGATAATAAAGGTGAAACCCTGGGTAAGACAGCTACGCCGAAAAAACACCGAAGATGATGAGCATGCATGGCAGGCAACACACGACAAGCCTACAAGAGTGTGGACGGTGTAGCCATTCTGTAGTACCACTGCTTAGAATACACTGTGAAGCTAACAGCCAGATACACGATGAATGAACTATGATTGTATAAACTTCGACCCATGGCCAGGGCACATTGCTCATCAAAAGCATTTTAGCAATTATCTTTTAAAATTAAAATGCTGTTTGGGTGATACAAGTTGCTTTTGGCTTTAAACATACATGTATTATTTCAATGAACATATGCTATTTTCATTAATAAATACTGTTATTAAATGACTTATATTCGCGCATTCATTTAAATTCCTTTAAAATAAAGAACAAAGGTTTTATTAACTTCAAACATAATGTAACTTTTACTCTTTTTTTCATTGGTAATACAAATAAGGCTAATGTGGTCATAATAATTAGGTATTAATTCTATATTTGCAATAATTAACAGAGGGTATCTTACAACGCAAAACAAAATTTAGTGACACATGACAATTTCATTCAAGTTGACGATAACAAAGACATTATCTTTAATGTCTGTAGTTGGGAAATGGTGAATCATAATTTAACTTAGATGGAATGCGTGAACAGCAGTTGATGTAACTGCGACCTGGCCATGCCTCGATACTTACACGTCACATGTTCCTCACCCCGCGGTGGGAACGAGGACTGAGTAGTGTCATCTGCAACGTGTACAAACTTGTGATCGCAACAGAATTTCCTAGCATTGGTATATCAATTCCTTCTGCTAAGATGTAAAAGGGTCATCTAAATGATCGTGTACGCCAGAAGTGGCCCTGCATGTCTACATAGTTTATGCATTAAGATGCTTAATTTACTTTAATTCATTATTGCATTTATTTATGATGCAAAAGGGTGATGGATAAAATATCATCCATTTATGATTAAATTTAACTTTTTAGAACAAGTTTATCAATTTGGTGAACTAAATTTATATCAGGATAGATGTTTAGATGCCACATTACAAAAAAGGGAGAAAATGTCCACCTCTTTTTATAGAAGCTATACACTTGCATAAAATATATTCATATCAGCAATTACGTTAACAGTGTCTCTTAAAGTAGACACTTACCTACATGACTAAAAGACTTATTGCTCAAATGCGAAAGTGAAAGTAGATGAATCAAATATGCAAGCTATTCAAACAGTTCAGATCAGTAATTTGTAAAAGAGAACCAAAGGACAGATAAAAGGGAGTCCGTAATGGTTAATGTTAAGACCAAACTATGTGCAAATTCATTTGACTGAATTTGCATCAAAAGATATTAAGAAGTTGTCAAAACCGAAACCGGTAATTTGACCTACTTTTTTAGCGTTGTATGCGCATGCGCATTCAGAAAACTCGAACAAAAGAGAAAATCTTTATATTTTAGATTTCACTTGTTTTTATAAAGTTTCAACCTTATTCCACAATATATTCAAGTTCTCAAACGATAAACCTGGTTTACAACTACACCACAGTATTTCGTAAACATAAAATCCCTCACATTGACCTAATTTTCGTACTTTTCAATCACACTTGCCGTGACATAAAAAGGAAAAACCACATTGGTTTGTTTACACCGATAAATAATGGGAAAATACACTTTCTGCCTTTAAAAATAGTAACGACAATTAAAACAGTTAAATAATGTTCCAAAAATACGAAACAAGTTATCAACATGAGAAAAGCAACCATAATCCACTAATTAATTATCTCAACAATGGCCGAAATGATGCACCGAATCAGTGATTGATTTAAAAAGATAAACATACCTTCTGCGCCTTCCATGTCGACTCCCTCTTCAATTTCTTCTCCCTCACTTCTATCCAAAGTTGCCATTGCAATTATTTACTAAATGACAACAATTTGTGCATTAATTAGTAATTATTTATCTTTAAAACTGCATTCCAAAACAGTAGCCGCTGCGTACGATAAAGCCTCGTGACGTCACGGTTTGAAAATTTCTATCCCGTAGTTGTACACAGCTGTTAATGAGTCACGTGGTATCGATTTTTATAAATATGCAAATACGACGATCTCACAAGTAAATATCAGGGATGGCATAACATGCTAAGTGGTAGCATGTATATTTTCTCACATTTGCAACATTCATTATGAAATCAGCTTTAAGAACTAATACTTGTATTTGAAGATAATTTATATAACATTAATTTATCGATGTTCCGCAAAGATTAAAGATATAAAAGATACTGAAATAAATCCAAGATGTTAACAAGACTTTAATGAACGCTGTGGAAAGTGTTAACATATTATGTAAGCCAGGTGTTTTAACTATATAAACATCTCAATAAAAAGATTGAAAGCTCAACCTGAAATATAACAAAAATAGAGTAAGCACCAAATTAGGGTCGGTCGGGTCAGTGGAAACTAACTACTTTTTATTTCATACCTTATGTAGATGTTAATTAGCTAAAAGAACTTCATTGCACTGGTTTTACTAGACATGCGCTAAGCCAGACAATATAAAAAGCGACATTTAAAGTTTTGGTACCCAGATCTAGTGACTAATCACTATGTTTTTTTTGTTTTTTTTTTTTTTTTGTTTTTTTTGCGGCTGCGCAATTTCCAAGGTGCTATAGTTTACATTAAAGATATGCCTTTATATAAAACATATTGCAGTTAATATATCCATGGGTCTATCGGTACTTTTGAATCTAAAGCAAGCTTGCAAGTACATTCTAATGTATGATATGGCGAGCTTTACTTGGCGATGGCGACTTCTCTTTCCTCAGCGGATAACAGCAGCGGCTAACAGCAAGAAAGTCTGCCTTGAAAACTGTAATTGCCTTTAAGATTTTTGGAAGGAATTGTTCAAAGCGTTGTATCTCGAGCTAATTTGTTTGAAAGCTTAGTCTTCTTGAATACACTGGTTAAACGGGTCGTGTGATTGGTGATACACAATGTACTGGTCATATCACTGGACATATGCATTGTAGTGGTGATATCTCTAGATAGACATACACACTGTACTGATCATATCACTGGACATACCGGTACACAATATACTAGTCATAAAACTAGACATACACACTGTTCTGGTCATATCTCTAGACATGTCCAATATACTAGTCATATAACTAGACATACACACTGTACTGGTCAAATCACTAGACATACACACTGTACTGGTCATATCACTAGACATACCGGTACACAATATACTAGTCATATAACTAGACATTCACACTGTACTGGTCATATCACTAGACATACACACTGTACTGGTCATATTTAAATAGACATACACACTGTACTGGTCATATCACTAGCCATACTCACTATACTGGTCATATCACAAGACATACACACTGTTCTGGTCATATCACTAGACATACTGTACTGGTCATATCACAAGACATACACACTGTACTGGACATATCAATAGACATACACGCTGTACTGGTCATATCACTAGACATACACACTGTACTGGTCATATCACTAGACATACACACTGTACTGGTCATATCACTAGACATACACACTGTACTGGTCATATCACTAGACATACACACTGTACTGGTCATATCACTAGACATACACACTGTACTGGTCATATCACTAGACATACACACTGTACTGGTCATATCACTAGACATACACACTGTACTGGTCATATCACTAGACATACACACTGTACTGGTCATATCACTAGACATACACACTGTACTGGTCATATCACTAGACATACACACTGTACTGGTCATATCACTAGACATACACACTGTACTGGTCATATCACTAGACATACACACTGTACTGGTCATATCACTAGACATACACACTGTACTGGTCATATCACTAGACATACACACTGTACTGGTCATATCACTAGACATACACACTGTACTGGTCATATCACTAGACATACACACTGTACTGGTCATATCACTAGACATACACACTGTACTGGTCATATCACTAGACATACACACTGTACTGGTCATATCACTAGACATACACACTGTACTGGTCATATCACTAGACATACACACTGTACTGGTCATATCACTAGACATACACACTGTACTGGTCATATCACTAGACATACACACTGTACTGGTCATATCACTAGACATACACACTGTACTGGTCATATCACTAGACATACACACTGTACTGGTCATATCACTAGACATACACACTGTACTGGTCATATCACTAGACATACACACTGTACTGGTCATATCACTAGACATACACACTGTACTGGTCATATCACTAGACATACACACTGTACTGGTCATATCACTAGACATACACACTGTACTGGTCATATCACTAGACATACACACTGTACTGGTCATATCACTAGACATACACACTGTACTGGTCATATCACTAGACATACACACTGTACTGGTCATATCACTAGACATACACACTGTACTGGTCATATCACTAGACATACACACTGTACTGGTCATATCACTAGACATACACACTGTACTGGTCATATCACTAGACATACACACTGTACTGGTCATATCACTAGACATACACACTGTACTGGTCATATCACTAGACATACACACTGTACTGGTCATATCACTAGACATACACACTGTACTGGTCATATCACTAGACATACACACTGTACTGGTCATATCACTAGACATACACACTGTACTGGTCATATCACTAGACATACACACTGTACTGGTCATATCACTAGACATACACACTGTACTGGTCATATCACTAGACATACACACTGTACTGGTCATATCACTAGACATACACACTGTACTGGTCATATCACTAGACATACACACTGTACTGGTCATATCACTAGACATACACACTGTACTGGTCATATCACTAGACATACACACTGTACTGGTCATATCACTAGACATACACACTGTACTGGTCATATCACTAGACATACACACTGTACTGGTCATATCACTAGACATACACACTGTACTGGTCATATCACTAGACATACACACTGTACTGGTCATATCACTAGACATACACACTGTACTGGTCATATCACTAGACATACACACTGTACTGGTCATATCACTAGACATACACACTGTACTGGTCATATCACTAGACATACACACTGTACTGGTCATATCACTAGACATACACACTGTACTGGTCATATCACTAGACATACACACTGTACTGGTCATATCACTAGACATACACACTGTACTGGTCATATCACTAGACATACACACTGTACTGGTCATATCACGAGTCATACACACTGTACTGGTCATATCACTAGCCATACACACAGTACTTGTCCTATCACTACTCATACACATGTACTGGTCATATCACTAGACATACACACAGAGCTGGTCATATCAGAAGACATACACATAGTACTGGTCATATCACTAGACATAAACATTGTACTGGTCATATCACTAGACATACACATGTACTGGTCATATCACTAGACATACACACTGTACTGGTCATATAACTAGACATACACACTCTACTGGTCATATCACTAGACATACACAGTATACTGGTCATATCACTAGACATACACACTGTACTGGTCATATCACTAGACATACACACTGTCCTGGCCATATCACTAGACATACACACTGTACTGGTCATATCACTAGATATACACACTGCACTGGCCATATCACTAGACATGCATACTGTACTGGCCATATCACTAGATATACATACTGTACTGGCCATATCACTAGACATGCATACTGTACTGGTCATATCACTAGACATGCATACTGTATTGGTCATATCGCTAGACATACACACTGTACTGGTCATATCACTAGACATACACACTGCACTGGTCATATCACTAGACATACACACTGTTCTGGTCATATCACTAGACATACACACTGGACTGGTCATATCCCTAGACATACACACTGTACTGGTCATATCACTAGACATACACACTGCACTGGTAATATTACTAGACATACACACTGTACTGGTCATATCACTTGACATACACACTGTACTGGTCATATCACTAGACATACACACTGTACTGGTCATATCACAACACATACACACTGTACTAGTCATATCACTAGACATACACACTGTACTGGTCATATCACTAGACATACACACTGTACTGGTCATATCACTAGATATACACACGGTACTGGTCATATCACAAGACATACACACTGTACTGGTCATATCACTAGACATACACACTGTACTGGTCATATCACTAGATATACATACTGTACTGGTCATATCACTAGACACGCATACTGTACTGGCAATATCACTAGACATGCATACTGTACTGGCCATATCACTAGATATGCACACTGTACTGGTCATATCACTAGACATACACACTGCACTGGCCATATCACTAGACATGCATAATGTACTGGCCATATCACTAGATATACATACTGTACTGGCCATATCACTAGACATACACACTGTACTGGTCATATCACTAGACATACACACTGTACTGGTCATATCACTAGACATACACACTGTACTGGTCATATCACTAGACATACACACTGTACTGGTCATATCACTAGACATACACACTGTACTGGTCATATCACTAGACATACACACTGTACTGGTCATATCACTAGACATACACACTGTACTGGTCATATCACTAGACATACACACTGTACTGGTCATATCACTAGACATACACACTGTACTGGTCATATCACTAGACATACACACTGTACTGGTCATATCACTAGACATACACACTGTACTGGTCATATCACTAGACATACACACTGTACTGGTCATATCACTAGACATACACACTGTACTGGTCATATCACTAGACATACACACTGTACTGGTCATATCACTAGACATACACACTGTACTGGTCATATCACTAGACATACACACTGTACTGGTCATATCACTAGACATACACACTGTACTGGCCATATCACTAGACATACACACTGCACTGGTCATATCACTAGACATACACACTGCACTGGTCATATCACTAGACATACACACTGTACTGGCCATATCACTAGACATACATACTGCACTGGCCATATCACTAGACATACACACTGTACTGGTCATATCACTAGATATTCATACTGCACTGGTCATATCACTAGATATACATACTGCACTGGCCATATCACTAGATATACACACTGTTCTGGTCATATCACTAGACATACACACTGCACTGGCCATATCACTAGACATACACACTGTACTGGTCATATCACTAGATATACATACTGCACTTGCCATATCACTAGACATACACACTGCATTGGCCATATCACTAGACATGCATACTGTACTGGCCATATCACTAGATATACATACTGTTCTGGTCATATCACTGGACATAAACACTGTACTGGTCATATCACTAGACTTACACACTGTACTGGTCATATCACTAGACATACACACTGTACTGGTCATATCACTAGACATACAAATTGTACTGGTCATATCACTAGATATACACACTGTACTGGCCATATCACTAGATATACACACTGTACTTGCCATATCACTAGACATACACACTGTACTGGCCATATCACTAGACATACAAATTGTACTGGCCATATCACTAGATATACACACTGTACTGGCCATATCACTAGACATACACATTGTACTGGCCATATCACTGGTCATACACACTGTACTGGCCATATCACTGGACATACACACTGTACTGGTCATGGTACGGTTTACGATTGTCTGTTGGATATTAATAACTTACCGTAATGCAGCCAATCACTTTGATTGGTTACAATGTATAGATGTGGAATTTATTAACTAACGATCATTGTTAGTTTAGCTTCCTTGTCTAAGACAAAATAAAGTCGCAGTAAATTAGATACTGTTCAGGTAAGTGCTTAGATTTGTATTTAGCTGATTGTAATAATAATAAATGCTTATAATAATATTAATGATATGAAACGTACCATAGTTAAACTACGTTTAGCACTTATTATAATTGCCTATATATACAGGTCGCGTTAAACTTAAAACATGGAGATCAGCCAAGACGTGTGGGCAGAACTGAAGGAGTTCCAATGCCCAGCCCGTCAATGCCCTTCTAAGTAAGTGTGCGTACGATCCTCTGATATCTATAAATAATGGTGATGGGTAACCGAGTAACCATATTGATTGCAGATGGCATAAACATTGCATCTGATATATCAATAATAGGAAAATACTTGTACATAACGTTTCACATCAACATTTGCCAATTTTTAAATATTTTGTTTTAATCTGGTTTTGTATATGTAGTATTTTTTTGCTTGCTGTTTAATGGTGAAGCGTGGTTGTAATTAGTTTGTGATCTCTGTTTCTTTTGGACATGCTATTTAATTTAGAAATGTGTCATTTTATCAGTTTCTCTGTAATATCCGCACTCATGTTTTCTTTACAAATTAAGCTAGAAATTGTTTTTGTTTTTTACTGTTACGTTCCCCACAGAAACCCTGTCTTATTCTCATTTGAAGTCTATACATTGAATGTTGAAAACATTTTTAATCGTAGTGCAATTACTAGCAAAGCAAATTTTGGATCCTCGTGACCAAGACATGAACCAAGTTGACCATTTTTGAGAACACATCTTTAACCTAACGGTCGCGATTACCTTCATACTACGTATTATAGTTATTTATAACTTTTTTTTGTCCCGGAAGGCAAATTGTCACTGTTGTTTCGTGGAACCATTAAACTGATTAATTCATTAGATAGTTAAGTATACACCTCGATCATGAACGTACAACGATAGATGTGCGTTACAAAATGGTGAATTGGGCATACCTTTGGTATTTCTATAAGTTTGAATCGCCTAATAGGTCTCCTAAAGGATCTTATTGCCAATTCGAGAAAATTGAACTGTTTGGTAAAGGTAAAATTGCAATTTTCCCAAAAAAGAAAGTATGCATTATATTCAGACAAGGACAACAACACTCCATACTAAGAAAAGGTAAAACAAATCGGTTAGTTTTATAAAATTTAATTTAATAATCAGTGAAATTATCATAAGTAGGAAAGTAAGTCTATTACTAACATACCGTTAAAAATGAACATCATATATTAAAAGCCTGCGTACTATAGTGGTTGCGCGTCAAACTTAGCTCCCAAGAAAAAAAATGTTATGTGAAAATAACTTCAGGGTATTATAGGATTATACATTTCTTATTAAATACATTTAATTTGTGTAGCGTTAGTTACACACAAATGGTTTTCATAGCACGTGAAAATCGAATGTTCGAGCTGTTTTAACACAATTCGTTTATTTTGGTGAGAAAACTGCATGTTTCTGGGGTAGGCTTTTTTCCCCCGAAAAGTACGAAAAATTGTGGAATTCTTCAGAAAACAGTTTGAAGTGCGCTGCTCCGAGGATGACGAGCCTTTGTTTATTTCCCAGCTAGGGGTCGTCAAATGTCGCAGCGGGGACCATCAAGGTAAATTTGTGAATGTCTGACAAAAAGTTATAAAATTGACATTTTGTCATATGTGAACAAATTATCTCATATCCTCGAGACTCAAATAAAACAAGAACATAAACAACATTTAATAGAATATTTATTAGTTCTGAAGTTACGACACGATCATTATAATCAAATGTCAATATATTAAGAATTTGTAATCACAAATATACAAGAAATAACTTATAACCGACCATAAATTCAAATAAATTCAATTTGATCAAATAAATAATCAAAG